>PVHY01018278.1:0-29563 GCA_004024945.1 Uropsilus gracilis
ATTTTTTTTTTTTTTTTTTTTGAGACTAGGTCTCGCTATGTTGTCCGGGGAACCACAGACTCACGTTGCCTGGGGTACCATGGACTCAAGCGATCCCCAGCCTCAGTCTCCCAGGTAGCTGGGGTTACAGGCGTGCACCACCACACCCAGCTATTTTTTGAGACTAGGTCTTGCTATGTTGCCCTGGGCGGATCTTGAACCAGCAGACTCAAGTGATTCCTAGTCTCAGCCTCCCTTCTTAGGTTGGGATTAATGGCAGGCACCACCACTCCTGGCCTTAACAATGCATATTGAATTGTAAATTGTGGGCCGGACATGGTGGTGCATGCCTGTAAGCAGCAGCCTAGGAAGCTGGGGCGGGGACCAGGGATCTTGGTTAGAGTCCCTCGGGGCAATGTAGCGAGACCTAGTCCCAAAAAAATAGCTGGGCATGGTGGCACGCACCTGTAATCCCAGCTACCTGGGAAGCTGAGACTGGGGATTGCTTGAGTCTGTGGTACCCCTGGCAACTTGAGTCTGCAGTTCCACAGGCCAAAATAGCAAGAGCTAGTCTCAAAAAATAAATACATAGATAGATACATAAAGTGTAAATTGTGTAAGGTATATTAAAAGCTAGGGGAAAAGAAACCCCATTCTTTCATTTTTAGAACCTGAAAGTGGCATTTCCAGGTGCCTGAGAAAGAAAGCAGCCCTCTTCACCAGAGTAAAAGGCCTCAGCAGCACACTAGACCCCAGCAGGGAGCCTTGCATGCTCAAGAGCAGCATCAGAGCCCTGTGAGGTCTGAGAAAATATTTTGCATGGAAACAGATGCCAAAATCTTGCTTTTCAAATAAAGGCTACAAACTGTTTTTTGTGCAGCTGATAAAAGCTCAGTTTAAGGAGACTCCCTTCATTCTGTATGGCTGCCATAATGAAGTACCACAAACTGAATGGTTTAAACAACAGAAATATGTTGTCTGGGTGTTCTGGCACCCAAAGTCAAGGTGTCAGCAGAGTTGTGCTCCCTCTGACACCCTTCCTCGCTTTTTCCTGGGGCCTGGTGATTCACTGGCTGTCCTGGACAATCCTCATCCTGCAGATACAAAACTCAGGTCTCACTTTCATCTTTGTGTGGCATCCTCCACACCAGTCTGTCTTAAAAAGGCAGTGGCCATACTGGTTGAGGTCTTGCCTGCTCCAGCATGACCTCATCTTTTTTTTTTTTTTTTTTTGAGACTAAGTCTCGCTATGTTGCACCACAGACTCAAGTTGCCCAGGGTACCGTGGACTCAAGCGATCCTCAGCCTCAGCCTCCTAGGTAGCTGGGATTACAGGCACCCGACACGACACCCGGTTGCATTTTTGAGACCAGGTCTCGCTATGTTGCCTGGGGTCGTCTCAAACCCGTGAACTCAAGCGATCCCAAGCCTCTTGCCTCCCAGCACTTGGACAACAGGCGTGTGCCACCATGTCTGGCTCATGACTTCATCTTAATGAATGACTGCATCTTCTAAATAAATTCAGATTCTGAGGTCCTGAGATTGGGTTAAGATTTCAACATATCTCTTGAGCAGAACACAATTCAGTATGTAACAGAGGCATTTTGGAGCATGTTATAATGAAATCAGGTTACATGTTATAACTAAAAGAGGAACATGTTATAGTTGACCCAGAGAATCAGAGTGTATCCTGTTTGGTACACCCCCTTCTGGAAGTAAGAAGCAGCAGACTCTAACTAAGGAAATTTCCTGGTGTTTTAGCCAAACCTTTCTGGCTTGTTGGTTTATAAAACTCTAATCTATAGATTGTGCTGACTATGGCAACTTGTTTCTGGAAGACTGTATTTCCCTGACATTTTTTTCTTGAACAAAAAATCTACAATCATAAAGATGCATCATTAGGGCAAAAAAGTAATTTCACTCATCAACCTGTGACCCTTCATGGTGAGAAGTAGCATGAACTTCAGGGATGGCAACATTAATCATGTCAGATCAATGCTTCTCATTCTACTTTAAATCAGGGCACTGGAATGGGGGGTGGGAATAGCATTTGTAAAACACTGGGGAAAGGGACAGGTTTCATACAGTCATTCAAACCCTAATCCACCTTCTTGAAAACTAAATATATCACCATCTCAGACCATAAGACACCTACCTACTTGTGGTGCCAGGGAGAGAAGCCTGGGGCTAGGTGATTATACCCAGATGTCAAATCAGAAGCAGGACTTTGACTCCATCATCTCGAGTCTCCTCTTCCCTTGGTGACTCTAGTTTTTTCTGTCATGTGCACATCACCCAACTCAACTGTATGAAAGGAAAGAACTGATCTAAATTATGTCACCCCACGAGAAACAACCATAGTTCTAATTCCTCAGGAGAGGAAATTATTCACAAGTAGACTAGATATAAAATGTCTAGGATCACAGAGCAATCTAGTACCTAGCCCAGGATCAGAGCTAGAACCTGTGGTAATAGTTTCTTCTCTGTGTTGGGGTTCTTCCTCATGGAAGATGAAGGTCTTGGTATAGGGGAGACTGGTTCATGAGCAAAGGATTGCTATCTTGCCATTCTTTCGAGGTTTGGTGAGTTCCTGTAGGCCGCAATTTCCTGAATTAACAGCATCTCCTTAGCAGCAAGTATTCCTCTCAAGTGCCTTCATTTCCAGGCAGTCCTCTTTGACTACCTTATCTGAGTCTGGTGACCTTTCTATGTGTGCTGTTCACCTATCTTCATCATACCATCTACTGTGCTATAGAGTTGCTACCTTCTTTACCAGTCTACAAAATCCTGGTTTTTCCTTTCCTTATTGCCTACATCTAATTCCTGGCAGGAGCATAAGATTACTAAATGAAATAAATGTCACAAATACTTCCACAATCAGTTGTCTTGAAAACTGTATACACTTTCTGCTCTGACCTTAACCTCTCCCTCTCTGCTCACACCTTGTTCCAACCAGTCTATAAAAGTGACTGTGCTTTTTAGCTCAAAGAATACTCCGACTCCTCCTCTCACTTTCCTGTGGGTCCCACTTGTTTGATTCCAGTTTCCTCAGTTTCTAGAGGTTGCTACCTCCTGGGTATTTTTCCCTAGGATTTTCCCACTGAGAAGGAACCTCGTAATAGGCATTTGTTATGCTTTTGCTCACAGGTGACTCCTGATGGCTCCTCACTGCTTCCTTGGCAGTTGATATGCAGGCCAGGCCTTGTCATACTCCAACCACATCTGTGCCCAGGGCCCCAGGCTCTGCTCATCTGGAAGAGGAGATCAGATCAACTGCAACCTCCTTTTAAAAATTCATTTAGACCCTTTCTAATTACTGTAATAGTTTTATGAAAAGCAATCCATATATCATGAAATCTGCCCTTTTAAATTGTGCAGTTCAGTGTTTTAGTATATTCACTGAATTATACAATCATCATCACTACTATTCCAGAACATTCATTTCATCACCCCCTATATGAAACCAATCCCATGAGCAGTCCTCTCCAGCACCCTACTCCCACCCCCAGGCCTTGTAACCTCTAATCTACTTTCTGCCTCTATGAATTTATTTTTTCTAGAAATGTCATATACAGTAAATGGAATCATACATTATGTGGTCTTTTGTGTCTGGCTTCTTTCACTAAGCATAATGCTGTCAAGGTTCATCTATACTATAACATGTCAGCAGTATACTCCTTTTCAGAGGTGACTCATATTCCAATGTAAGAAAACACCACCTTTTATTGATCTACTTATCAGGTGGTGGATGTTGATGTGGTTTCATTTTGGAGTTATAATTAATAATGCTGTTATGACCATCCATATACAAGTTTATATATGAACGTATGTTTTTAATATCTTTGGTATATATCTAGGAAAGGAATTGCAGGGTTACTAGGCAATTTCTTTTCTTTTTTTGAGACTAGGTCTTCCTATGTTGCCCAGGAAACTGCAGACTAACATTGCCTGGGGTACCATGGACTCAAGTGATCTCCAGCCTCAGCCTCCCAGGTAGCTGGGATTACAGGCAGGCGCCACCATGCCCAGCTATATTTTTTGGAACTAGGTCTCGCTACATACTCCCAGCAGGACTTGAACCGTGATCACTGCCCCCCACCATGGCTTCTTAGGCTGCCGCTTACAGGCATGCACCACCATGCTGGGCCTGTTTTAAATAATTTTTAATTGAAGTTACATGGCACTATATAGGTTTTGGGTGTACATTGTTGTAAATCAATATCTGTATATATCATGTTTACCACTAAAAGTCCAGGTCCATCCTTCAACATACAGTTGACTATTCTCACTGAGTTTATCCACCTTCTTTCCCTTTTAGTAAACACTGATTTGGTCTTTTAAGCTAAAAGTTTATTTTTGTTTTGAGATCATTCATTTTTTTTCTTTTTATGTACCATATATGAGTGAAATTATACTGTGTTTATCTTTTTTTTAAGAGACTAACTCTCACTATGTTGCCCAGAGTTGTCTCGAACCTGTGGACTCAAGCGATCCCCAGCCTCAGCCTTCCAGGTACCTGGGATTACAGGTGCATGCCACCATGACCAGTTTACTGTGCTTATTTTTTTCTGTCTGACTTACTTCATTAACATATACCCATTTAGGTTCATTCATATTTTCTCAAATGAAATTATTTCATAATTTTTTAAATAGCTGAATATTATTCTACTATATATAGATACTACATCTTTATCTAATCATCTGTTAATGGGCACTTAGGTTGTTTCTAATCCTTGGCTATGGTAAATAATGTTATGCTAAACATGCATTGTTTAATGTTTTATTTTTTTTTAATATATAATTTTATTTTGTTCTTTAGGTTACAATCTCTCTGTTATATATTCCCTTCCCCCACCCCATGCTCTTTCCATTCTCTCAAATCCCACTCTTTGTTGTTTATTAGCTGTGTTGAGTCCATTAGTCTCTTTCTTATGGTAGTGTCTTTTCTCTGGGTGAGGGACTGCGTTGTTGGGTCCAGGTGAACCTTGCTTTTAGATTTTCCGTCTTAAGTTTGCGTTAGGTGGCCAAGTTATATTTGTTTGTGATCTGTCCATGTTTTCTTGCTGCTGTTTAATGTTTTGAGGAACTGCCATCCTGCTTTTTATAAAGGCTATCCCATTTTACATACCCAATTGCCTACAAATGTGATTATCTGTCTTTTTGATTTCCTGGTGGGGTGAAGTGGTATCTCATTGTGATTTTGATTGGCATTTCTCTACTGATGAATAATGTTCAGTATCTTTTCATAAAAGTATTGATCATTTGTGTGTCAATTCTTTTGCCCTTTACAAGTCATTAGGGGTGTGTGTGTGTGTGTGTGTGTGTGTGTACTTTCTAAATATTCTGGTCACAGTTCCCTTATTAGATATGTGATTTGTGAATATTTTCTTCTATTCTGTGGGTTAGCTTTTCACTTACTTGTTGGTGTTCTTAGAGACACAAAAGTTTTACTTTTTATGAAATATAATTATTTTTTTATTTTACCACTTGTGGTTTTGACCTGATGTTTAAGAAACTAATTAATCCAAGGTCATGAAAATTTACTCCTATGTTTTCTGTTTTGAGTTTTACAGTTTTTAGTTCTTATATTTAGATTCATCACCTCCTTTCTTCATCTTTGGTATATCATCTCTAAAGACAAATGCATTTTACTATAGGATTGGTATAATATTCTTTGCATCATCTATTCACTTTACACTGGTGTGGGGCAATTCCTTAATAATGTTCTTAGATATTAGGTGAAGCAGACATTCATATTAACAAAACCTTTTGAGTTTCATTATGTAAGAAAATGAACACATATGTAATAAAATATACTTTCTAACCTCCAATCAAATCATGTGTTGCCCAGCCCAAGATTGGAAATGATCCAAGCATTCACAACTTTGGTGTTTGTTTGAAACTTAATATTTTAAACCAGGGCAATCTCTTATGACCTCAATTCTGAGCAAGAAGGAATACAGCTACAGAAATCTTCAGAGGGGGCCTTACTGCTTAACAATCTATCACCTCACCACAACCCTGACCACCCAGGACCCTTTCTCTATCTATGGTTCATTGTTTGTGTGGTTTTGATAATACTATCCAGCTATTGTATGAGCTATTGTCTTGCCAAATTGTTGGGGTTTGGAAATCCTTCATTATGCTTCTGAGGAAATGATATCAAATCTCTCTGAATCTGCATTTCTTGATCTTTGGAAGTTCCTTGGACATGAGTTCTATATACTGTTGATCTTCTCCAACTAGTATGTTTGCTCATATTTGTCAAAGAGTCTTTCAGCTTTCTATATGTTTGACTTTCTTAGGAAACAAGAACCAAATTATTTATTTTTTTAAACAAACTTCTTCCATCTGGTTAAGTTTCCTAAGATTTAGATTTAATAAACTGAAGAATAGTGGCCGAAAAAAAGGTGGTTTAAATCTGGCATATCTTTATTTTGGATTTTGTACTATACATGATTGCATAATTGTTGATCCTCATAGATTTACCCCACCCCATCACACTCCCTCTGGTCTCATCGCCTCCTTTCTTTTTGTTGTTTGTCCATGTTTAGCCCTTTAGTCTTTTTGGTCTTCTTTTTTCCTTTTTTTCCTCAATATCTTCATTGGCCATTCCGCTTGCACCCCTGTTTCTTGTTTCCTGGTGGCTGCTCTTTCTACTGTTTTCTGCCACTTTTTGCTGTTTCCTCCCATTATGTTCCAGGTCGTTAGCTTTGGGGACCCGATTTCCACTCTTGTGTTTTGGTAGAGCTGCTCCTCTATGGGGACAGTCTTTGGCAGATGGTGGGTCTCCAAGTCTCCTTTTTAGGATCTTTGCTGTTAGGCCACTGCCATTTTTTTTTTTTTGAGACTAGGTCTTGCTATTTTTGCCCATGGAATCCCAGGCTCAAGTTGCCCAGGGTACCAAGGACTCAAGTGATCCCCAGCCTCAGCTTCCCAGGTAGCTGGGATTACAGGCATGCGCCACCACTAAATCTGGCATATCTTTACATATGAAGAGACATTTTTTAAAAAACAAACCTCCCAAACAATGAAATTAATAAGGGTTACTTTTAAATTTTCCTACAGTAATTTTCCTAGGGAGAAGCAGTTGATATCTGGTTGTAACCTTTTCAATTTCGAGTAAGTCAACTCACAAACTAGCAGAAAGACAACTCCATCACTCTTCTGAGAGAGATTTTGAGGTTGATATGTGATTTTATTCTGTTATCCAATAAATGGAAATGATATCCATCATTCAGAAACCACTATGTGGGGAAACCTACAACAACAACAAAAACCACAAAATATAGAAACTCTTTGCTGACCAAAAAATCCATGCCATTTAGAGGTGTTCATCCAAGAGATGACATGGCTTTGCTGTGGCATGCTCCTAGAAATGCCAGGTCTTCCAGGTAAAGACAACATAACCAGACTTGATGATGAAACAGTAGCACAGGCTCTTGGTTTATCTCACACAATGTCAGGATGATTTTTAATGGAAAAAACTGGATTTTAAAAGTGTAAATAAATTTCATTTAATACCAAGTTTTTAAAAGATATCCAACAGATCTTATCATCTCATTGAAAAGAAGTGGTTATAAAATGTTATAGATATAATTTGATGGTCCTTTTGGTAAAGTATCTATATTTATTCTAAAAGTGTAGAAAAAACAAAATGGTTGGGTTTGTGAGAAAATCAAGTGAGAAATTAAAAAAAGATGAAGACAGTAACTACCAGAACGTATGGGATACAGCAAAAGAAGTGCAAAGAGGGAAGACTATGATAATACAGGCCTATATCAAGAAATGAGAAAGATATCAAATTACCTAAGCCTACACCTTAAGAAACTAGAAAAAGAGCAAGTGAAACCCAAAATCACTAGAGGACTGAATAATAATAAGACATAATAATAAAACTGAAGAGGAAATAAGTGAAATAGAAATTAAAAAGATAGTTCTAAAGATCAATTAAATTAATAATTGGTTCTCAGAAAAGATAAGATAAAATAGCCGATTGTGTTATCTATTCTAGGCTCACTAAGAAAAAACAGAAAATTCTATTAAGTAGGATAAGAAAAGGAGAAGTTACAACAGAAATCTCAGAAGTGAACAGCTTTATGCCAACAAATTTAATAACAGAAAAAAATGGACAAACTTTTAGAAGCATACACTCTCCCAAGAGTGAATCAGAAAGAAACAGAAAACCTAAAAGACCAATTACAAAAAAGGAAATTGAAATAGTAAAAGAAAGAAAGACACTCCCAAAGGAGTAAAAAGCCTGAGATTAGACGGTTTCACTAATGAGTTCTACCAAATAGCAAAGATGAACTAATACCTGTCCTCTAATTCTTACAAAAATTGAGGAAGAAGGATAGATTCCAAACACATTTTATGAAGCCAATATTACACTGATACTAAAAGTAGACAAAGACATAACAAGAAAACTACCTATCAATATCCCTGATGAGATATAAAAATCCTCAGTAAAATTCTAACAAATCAAAATCAAGAAGATACTAAAAGGATCATGCATCAGAACCGAGTGGGGTTTATTCCAGGCAAACAAAAATGGTTCTAGAGCCAGGCCAGTGGTGTGTGCCTGTAAGTGACAACCTACGGAGTCGCAACTGGGACTGGAGATCAAGGTTCGAGACCCACCTGGGGCAACATAGAGAGACCTAGTCCCAAAAAAAATAGCTGCGGGTGGTGGCACGTGTCTGTAATCCCAGCTACCTGGGAAGCTGAGGCTGGGGATTGCTTGAGTTCGTGGTACCCTGGGCAACGTGAGCCTGTGATTCCACAGGCAAAAATAGCAAGACCTAGTCTCAAAAAAAAAAAAAAAATTGAACAATTTTACTCCTAGTTATTAACCTGAGGTAAACCACTCGTTCAAAGAGCTATGTGCACTCCTCTGTTACTGAGGAGTTACTTACAATAGTCAAGTTATATAATCAACATTAATTGCCCAGTACACATGGTTAAGAAGTAGTATAGATACACAATGGACTACTACTCAACTCTAAAAAGGATGAAAATTTGCCATTTACAACAACATGGATGAAACATAAGGAAAAAAGTCAGAAAGGGAAGACAAATGTCAAGTAACTTCAGTCATATGAGGAATATAAAGAAATAAAACAAAGGAACAGATAAAACTAAGCCAAGCAAACTCTATGAATCTCATTGTAGAATTACCTAAAAGTAGGTAAGGCTGGTAAGGCTACCAGAAAGGACGGATGGAAGATACAGAATCAAGGCAGAAGATGTAGTTGACTATGGTGGAGGAGTATGGGTGATTTGGTGCTAAGTATAGTATGGTAATGTATATGTAAGAAGTGTGAACCTATACCTTTAAATAAAATACATCATTATGAATCAATGTTACCTTAATAAAAAGAAAATACAGTTAAAAATAAAAATAAAAAGTCTTAAAAAAGAGATACATTGAAGTTTTTTTCTCCAGCTAATACACTTAAAATTTCCAGTTTAAAATTTAAAAAACTGTAATGAATAGCTATTACTTTCATAATTATAAAAACATTAATTGAAAGAAGATAGAGGGAGACCCTAGGCTTGTTTTTTGTTGTTGTTGTTGTTGTTTTTGAGACTAGGTCTCGCTATTTTTGCCTGTGGAACCGCAGGCTCTTGTTGCCCGGGGTACCACGGACTCAAGCAATCCCCAGCCTCAGCTTCCCAGGTAGCTGGGATGACAAGGGCGTGCCACCACGCCCAGCTATTTTTTGGAACTAGGTCTCGCTACAGGCCCTCGGTGGGACTCGAACCGCGATCCCTAGCCCTGGCCGCTTCATAGGCTGAAGCTTACAGGCATGAGCCACCGTGCCCGACCCTAGGCTTGGTTCTGAACATGACCCTGTCTGCACTGTCAACATTCACACTCAGAACCTGATGTAGACAATATGTCCACTGAAATTTAAATCAAAATATGGGTTATTTCTTAATTTTCTTCACTACGCAGTAATGCTGAGTTTACAGCATTACCAGATGATCATAACCTTTACTACCTCTCAAAATGTACCTGCATGATTTCATAAATAGCAAAACACTAAGTAGTTACATATTAAAAAAAAAAACCACACACACACACAAAAACACTAATTGGGATGATTCTATTTTGAAAAGCAAATCTTATCCTTATATTTGTTCAGAATTTTAAAAATATGCAGCAAGAGTACATATTCTAATCTACTCTGCAGGAAAACTTTAAAAAAATAATCAGCTTTTAATGGTGGAGAAGCAGGCAGGGGCACTAAAGTCCATGTCACAGGGCAGCTTGCCAGGGAAGCCAGCTCATGATACTTTTGCCCCCTGCTGGATAATTCTAGAAAGCACAGGCTCTTAAGGCGTTTCTTCTTACCTATATGACCTAGGGAGAGAAGAGGAGTGTTTAAGAACCCAATGACACATAAAGAAACCTATCTAATTTTTCAAAAGTATTCCAGAAGGTCTTGTCACTGGGCAATCTAGACAAATAGTAAACCTTGGCATTCCCTACTTCTTTAAAAGTACATCTTACATATCATAAATGTCCTAGACTTTGTTCTAGGCATGTTGTATGCATAGATCATACAGATAACACAGATAGACTCTGACTTCCTCTCAGGCTAAACCAATGATTACTCATACAGGTTCAAAACAGCATGGAGAATTGTATTTTTGTTCCAAGATTGTTTTTCCCAGTCACAGCACAGTTGCATGTTGGGCCACAAAGGATTGCAAAGTGTTCAGATTCCACAAATTCAAGTGTCATAAACACTTAAATAAAAAAAAAAAAAGCAATCCTAGCAAAGAGCATTTGAAAACCCCCTTTGGAGACCTAGAATTTATAAATTATTGATTTATATTTTACAATCAAATAAAAGGTGATTAAAAATCTACAGTACTATCTGAAAAACATCATATATTAAGTATAATAGACTACATCTCACAGTTAAATACTTAGATAAAAATACTTATGTAAATCATGAAAACTCTGTTTGAGATTGCAAAAGTAACTTAGGGACATAAAATGGTCATGCCATTTGGATAATGACACCAGTAGCATTTATGTAATAACTAGTGACAAAAATCGTAGCTAATGATGTACAAAAATAAAATTTTCTTGGCAGTAAAAACTTAAAAAGGGGATTTGTTTTTGTGACCCTGCTATTTTATAGCATGACATATTGAATTGAATTTTTATTCTTTTGATTACTTTTTGCATCTATCAATGAATCCTGGCAGGATCTGGAATAGGGTGAAGCAAGCAAGAGAACCCTGAGAAGTTCTCTGGGGTACGCTTCCAAATTGCTTACATCTTTTTCTAATATTCTTTTTTCAACAGTTGAATTTTTCTTTTTAATTTGAAAAGGAATTCAACTTTTTTCTATTCACAGTAGTTATTTTTTATTGATTGCACATATATATGCATATACATACACACACATATATATATTACTTCGTTGTCTACCCCATGTTCTCCCATCACCTTAATCACCCGTGAACCATCTTAATCTTGTGCCCTCCCCTCCCCCAATTTTACTCTCCTTTCCCTCCCTTGCTCTATGCTTCAGTTCTGTTGGCAGTTTAAAATTTTTCTTGTCTGTCTGTTTGTTTTCCCTATATCCCTCAGATAAGTGAGACCATCCCATATTTCTTTTTCTTTCTGGCTATTTCCATTAACATGATTCCTTCTAGCTCCATCCATGTTGCTGTAAATGACATAAGTTTGTCTTCTTTGATTGATGAATAATATTCCATTATGTAACTTCTAATATTTTAATAATTTGTTTTTTCTTCTATTTGTACAACTGTCCACATATTTTAGTATATCTGAGCACAGTCAACCCTCGCTATAATCTTGACTCTGTGAAGTTCTTTAAGTTTTCTGTTGGCAAAAAAGTTTTCTAATTTCCACTTTGACCATGTTTCTTCAACATTTTGCTTAAACTAGGGTTCAGGTATTGTGTTCTTGCAATCTTAGTCCCCAGGTTTGTATCAGAGGATAATAATTGAATTTAGCTTGGGTTCCTCCTAAAGAAGAGCTAAGATCAGAACTTTGGTGACAATGGTTAATTTGGGAAGTGTCCCAAGAAGACCTGAGGGAGAGGGGAGAGTGGTACTGGAAAAGAGGACATGATCAATGAAAGGACATGATCAATGCTTTATGGAACTGATTTTCATGGGGGACACAGACTTAATCTCCCTGGAGACCCTCTAAAGAATCATATAGAAACCATGTAGAATAATTACTAAGTATGTTGTCTCTGGGGGAAACACACACACACACAAACACACACACACACACCATTTTCTTTCTGTACTTATAACAAGCTTCCAAACTAGGAGGAAATCCTGAATGAGTTGCACACATGGTAACTGTTGGCTATGACCTTGTAGTTGTGCATGTCTCTGCTGCTGCTATCTGACCTGCTTCTCTGTCCCTTGCTAGTCTTGGACTGACTGTACCTGCCTTCTTCTGTGTCCTGTTGCAGGAAGGTCCACTAAAACCCTCCCTGTGCTCCCTAAGCACTCCCTTGTGTCTTCCTGGTCCCAACTCCTTCCCTCACTTCCTCACTTCCCTCAATGGCTGCTGACCTCTGGAAACTTGGCATTACCCTCCTGCCTTGGAGATGTGTCCCTTTCATTTCTCTCTGGATCTCCATTTCTTTCTTTTCTTTTTCCCCTTTAGGTTGCAAGCCTCCTGATGCCAGTCATGTCAGTGAACCCTGCTTTGATCATTCTGCTTTCACAGAAAGGATTCACGCTCTTTTTCAAGTGAGTATCCCCCGAAGAATACCATCACTGTTTGAGTGCTTGCTAAGTGTCAGGCATTGTGTGCATAGCAATTCACTCAACACCTTATTTTATTTTCACAGTGCCCTCAGGAAGAGAGCTGGACTTCATGTGTGCTTATCTGGCCGAAAGGGGTTTCTTTTGACCACTCCAGTTAGCTTAGTCATTATAGTCCACTGGCCCTAGGATAAAGGACTTCACTTTATGTGACTAGTTTTTGACCTTTCCAATAGAATACTTTCTTTGGTTCCTTTTTTTCCTCCTCACAAGAGTATTGAAAGCATGAAATTTGTGTGCAGGCATACACGGACTATTTTCTGGTTGTTTGTTTTGTTTTTCAGCTTTCTTGGTTCATGGTATTAAACCATGTGGGGCATTTTTCCCCAGGGCCAACCCTAGCCTTCAGATACCAGAAATTCTATAGTTTGAAATCAACTTGAGGTTACCTCCACCATATGAAAAAGTATACAGAGTACCCTCCATGGCCATTTCTAACTTGGCATGAGTGAATTATGACCTTGCCTAAGAGCTAGTTTTGGAAGAAGAGACAGGGAAGAAACACAATTGTACTAAACTAGGATTAAAGGGGAGCCACACCCTTTTAATTCAGGTCATCAGCCTAGAACAACTCTTGCACATGTGTATCTGGATTTATGTGCAAGAATGTTCTTGGCATATATGTTCATAACTGGAAAACAACCATATCCATCCAGACAAGAATGGAAAAACACAGTGTAGTATATTCATATGATGGGATACAATCAGCAATGAAAACAAATCACCCATGATTACCATCATCTATTTGTTTGGATCCCACAAGTATAATATTAAGGAAAAGGATGATGACACATAAATGTGTTTAATAGGAATCTATATGCAAAGTTCAAGTATAGGTAATAAATGATAAAATTATGACTAAGAAGAAATGGTAATATAAATTTTTTTTTTTTTTGAGACTAGGTCTCGCTACTTTTCCCTGTGGAACCTCAGGTTCACATTGCCCGGGGTACAACAGACTCAAGCAATCCCCAGCCTCAGCTTCCCAGGTAGCTGGGATTACAGGTGCATGCCACCATGCCCAGCTATTTTTTGGGACTAGGTTTCACTATGTGCCCCCCGGAGGGACTCGAACCGCGATCCCTGGCCCAGGCCGTGGCTAATAATATAAATTCTAATGGGGGAAGGAGGAGTATGACTACACAGGGGACTTCTTGGATTCTGATAAGTACCGTGTCTTGATTTGAGTGTTAGTTATACAGAGGGTTGCTTAGCAATTATTTGTTGACTTATTCAAACATGTTTCATGCATAATATGTTTTATCTTACTCTTTCAAAAAATAAAAAGGAAGCAAGAAGGTCAGAGGGAGGAAGGCAAGTCAGTTCCTTATACCATATCTCGTTTCTTTGTGTAACTAATCCAGAGCAGGCTTTAGGAGACCTGGAGGAGGATGTTCAGGTTTGGGATTGGTGGCCAAACATCTATGGATATTTAATTGCACTGCATACCATCAAAGAGTTTTCCAAAGTGATTGGGCCAGTTTATTCTCTCACCAGCAGCCTATGAGCCCCATTGTTTCTTATCTTCACTAGCATTTGATGCTCCCTGATTTTTAAAAATTTGCTTCTTTTTTAAGATGTGTAAAGGAATATTATCATTCTAAGTTGCAGTACTCTAGTAATTAATAACATCAAGCATGTTAAAAATATTTTGTCTTTTGTGAAAATCCTATTCAAGCCTTTTGTCCCTTCTTTTATTAGGCTGTCTGTCTTTTATTGGTATTTTATTGGTTTACTTATTTGAGGGTACAGACAGAATATTAGGGCATTGCTATTTGAAAATTACTTTTTCTCTCCATGGCTTCTTTTTCTAGGCAGGAGGATGAGGGGCAGCAAGGACTTGACACTTGTGAATTCCTTTGTTTACTGCTTGGTTCAGGGGATGTGCTCAGCATAATAGTGGACTTTCTGACACAACTTAGAGCTCCTTGCCCCACAGCCAGGACCTGCACTCAGATCCAAAAGGAGGCTGCCCACAAAGCAAATGAGTCCCCGAGAGAATGACTGTGTGTGTGTCCTGTTGCAACCTGTTTGTTGCTTTTTTTCCTCCTCCTCTCTTCCATTAGCAGAGAAATTGGAATTCTGGCACTGTATCAACCACATAAACTTTTATATCAGACACCAGTGCCAACAAGAATGAAATGGGAAAAGACTTAAGAGGTCAGCCAATTTCTGAAGCCCTTTGTACCAGCCTGGATTTTATTATCTGAACAGCGGTACTTGCTACCTCATGAGCTTGACCAGGAAAGGGCAGTTAGCAAAGTTCTTATCTTGCTGAGGTAATGGGTCACATCACCTGCATCAGCAGTTGAAGCCACTTCTAAGATTACTCATGGACTTGCAGGTTATAAGCCATCCTCCCTGCAAAACCCACCTGACCATGGGACTGACTTTCAGTGTAAGTGGGTACTACTAGAGCCCTCGATGTTCTAGGCTAATTAGTCTAGGCTAATTTTCTCCTCATGGGAGGCTGAGTCTCTGATGAGGAGAGTGTGGTAGGTCTTTAATTGATGGTCTTTTTAAATAATTAATTTGCACAGATGACAGTAACAAAATGTTTTTGAAGTACGGGTAATCTCTCCTCCCCCCACCCCTCAACCTTCCCTTCTTGAGGACAATTCTTGGTTTGCATGGCAGGGGGAACTCCACCATGTGTGAATTTTGGAGAATGGAAGATTTCAACAACTGCCTTAAGGGTGGAACTTTGGGCTAGAGCACTTGCTATCTGAGGGATAGCTACTCTTTCTTCAACCAATCTCACTGAGAGCTGTTTAGTAAAGGCTTTGTAACTTACAAGACTGTCTGGAGTCAGACTTGTGTTTCTGGTGAACAGGGTACCCTGTTAAGGTTGATCTCAAGGGAAGGAAATGTAGCTTCTCTGTATCTGGGTCAGACCATGAACGTCTCGTGTCTGCACCCGCAGCATCCTATCCTGTATTCTACTGCTGTGGTTGTACAGAATGCAAAAATAACTGAAAACTTAGGGTCCTTGGGTCCCCCTGAACTTTCCCACAGGCTTGAGCTTCTAGAAGCCTGCTCGGCTCTGGAACTGTAGCTGCTGAGCAGGTGCCAGTGATGAGCCAGGGAGGACCCTTGTGAGTATCTTCCAGGTACCTGGAGGTGTTTTTGAAACCTCAAGGCAGATCTTTACATTGAACCTTATTTGTTTAGCCCGTTGCTCCACCCTACGACATTTGTTTTTAAGTTGAGTTGGGTTTGAGTGCAAGGAATTTGTTTGGGAGACAACTTGGGAAACACCAGCTGGAGCTGGAGGAATTGCAGGTTTGGCCACTGCCCCATACCTACCAGGTGAATCTGCTGGTGAGCAGTGACATAAGGGAGCGCAGAGGCACTCACAGCCCCAATCCACTTCCAATGTAGTCTATGACTTCACTTCTGCCTTCCACAGCAACTGTTTTTCCTCTCCTGGCCATGCATAATGTGCACAATTCAGAGGAGAGGGTTTCTTAGAAAATGTAGTTCCTGCTTACACAGTAGGAAGTTCTCCACGGTTGTGATGAATGTAGAGAACTGTAAGGTCTACCTTGCAGAACAGTGTTTCTTTGTTTTCTATATCAATTGAATTTCTACCTTTGAAATCCATTGCAACAGACATACAAAATATTTCATTTTTTTCCCCTGGTGTTTCCACTTTGGGATCTGGGGAAGATTCCGGTGTCTCACCCAGTTCTGAGGGGGAAGTGCCCTGTTATGGAGTCACCCCTGAAAGTCACCACTGAGACATTTTCCCTTGCTGGGGAGCCCCTTCAGAACTAGAGACCCCTTTATTTCCGTACTCTGCTTGGGGCATAGGGCTGGTCTGCCTGACCAAGGCCCTATTTCCTTTCCTCCTAGGGAATTTGCCACCAATTTGGAGCCCTCCAGTTCTCTTTTTTCTTTTCTTTTCTTTTTTCTCTTTTTTTAAGAGACTAGGTCTCGCTGTGTTGCCTGGGGTTGTCTCAAACCCACAGACTCAAATGATTCCTAGCCTCAGCCTCCCAGGTAGCTGGGATTACAGGCACCCACCACTGCACCTGGCTTGAGGCCTTCTAGTTCTGAAGGGAATCTGTTCCCTTTAATTTCTTTAAAGATGTTCCACTGTAAAAGTCACAAGTCCTCTCCTTCTCTCTTCTGCTTCTGACACATAGCTACTGCATGCTACTAAGGATTTTTCAACAAGAACCAAGACTCTGCCTTCTACCCTTTCTATATATACTCTGAGGCAATGAGGCATAAAGCTTCCTGCTTGATGGAAAAAGAAGATACAGGGAGGAAAAAGAAAAATCAAATTAATTTTTAAAAATTCTCTACAGGTTTCTGGGGCAGCAGCAGCTTTTTATTGGCACAAGGACACTAAATGGTAGCAGTAGCCTGAATCGGAAGCTAGCACCCACCTTGGCTGTCACTTTTTCTGCCCTACTCCCTACCTAGGATGGGGAGGCACTATGAGGGGTGAGAAATCCTGGCTGCTGAGGAAACCATGCATCCTATTGCTGGCAGCAGCATCCTGTGATCCTTTGGGTCTGGCAAACATTCCCATCACCATGGCTTTGACAAGAGAACTACTGCTTCCTTTGGTGTAGAGTCCCCCCAACCAAGAAAATACAGATAGTCAGTTGTAAACTAAAGGCTTGCAAGAGGCAAATAAATAAAACACCTGCAGGGGATACATAACAGAAGCATAGACAGGAAAAATGAATTAAAGGGAAAACCCATCTCATCTCCTAATGTATCTTGGTGGTTACCTGGTTGTCTGACCCACACAAGTTCACCCCTGAGAACCATCACATCAGCTAGATTGAAGGTACGTCTATATAGACGTTTGGGTCTAAACTAATGCTGCAGAATTAAAGACCAGACAGGTCTCTAAGGAAAAAATATAACAGGTGTCCCAGGAATGCTGCCATCCCTTGAAGTTGACCTTCTGCTGCTCTTCACAGCAAGAGGTGATGCACTGTGTGTTCACACACATAGTATGCAGAGGGTGCACAGGCACCTGAGATAGGAGCCTTGGCAATAGTAGCCTGCACCATAGACCCTAGTTGGGAGACAACAGTACTCATCTACTGAGATCTTTTGTCATCAAAAGGGCTACTGAATGAGACTTTCTGCTGGCTGAAGCATAAAACATAAAATAATAATTTTCTCAGAAAAATACAGCTTCCAACGCATAAAAATGCTTACTTCTTTATGCGTGTGTTCACCCATCCATTTTCACTATGTGCCTGTCATTTAGTTGTTTCTCAGGATGATATTCAACAGTCTGCTGCTTAGCCAGCCTTTCCCAACTAGTTTCTGAAAATAGTGGCTTAATTAAATGTTCTCCCCGAGAGTCATTTCGTACTATTGCCAAGGATTTGGTTGCACACTGTGTTTTTGACTCGTGGCACCGACACCCCTTTGAGTTTATTTTCATTCCTGATCTTTTTATACATCCCCTTCCTTCAGCACATGCTCCACCTCCCTTGGGCCCAGGGTACCTACTCACTGGTGGTGTGCTCTCAGGTGATAGATATTATTGAAAAGCTGTTTTAGTGATTTGGTGTTTGGGTTGATGAAAATGTGAACACAGCTAAAGGAGGTATGTTTATAACAATGGTGATTAATGTTATCAAAGGGAAGAACAGCTGGGGTTGTGAATGGCTTGCTGACCTAAACCCCCACTGTGCTGTGCACATGTGCACTACCAACTATCTCCTAGTCCCATTGGCTTTTCTCCTGGTGAATAATTGCAGACTGCATTCTGAAGCATACACGTAGGCAATAATTTATATGCAAACTTCAACTATTTTTACTGCTATATAATCCCGTGTCATTCATAAAACTATCTCTTGCCATGATAAACACCCAAACAGGGATCAATACAATTGAGGGAGAAACAGGAACTTACTGAAGAAAAATGCTGGTGGCTATATGATGATCACTATCTCTTGGCTTCTTATAATTGAATATGGAAACAGAAAAGGAATAGGAAAAGGGAAATACAAAGAACAGTATTTCAGGTTGTTCCAGAGCACATGCCTTTTCTCTCAAGGTATCTCTTCTAAGCAATAATTTAGCCAAACTCCTGTTTTAAAATTCTTGTGAAATGACAAGATCACAAGTGAGGGTGTTATTACTGCAATAATGTATGCTTCATTTTTCCATTACTGCAAGAGAAAACTCTCTGGGGACAGAAATTCAGCACTCAATTTAACAATAACACTGCATACTAATTCATGTTGAAATGTAAAACCAAGCCAGTTAAGAAAGCATCTAGATAAAAAATGAAATAGACCGCGATAATGGTATGGTTTTTCAATCATGGGTCTCATGCTATGAAGATTACAAATGCTTTCCTAATGTTAATTAAGGTTCTCAATATCTCTGGTGATAGCTAGCACAGTAGTCACTTCATAGATGAGAAAATTAAGACAGAGTGTCTGTAATGAGATGAATGAGAAGTCACAAAAAGAACGTAGTGACTGAATCCCTGGTTTCAACCCCTGTTCTCAACAGCTCACCTACTGCTTCAAACAATGGTCACAGAGATTGGAGACTGACTGAGGTACCGAAGACAACTTCTATGGAGAAGAGTCCTTAGGCCTCCCATAAATCATAAATATATGCTGTTGTCAAAGACTATGCTAGCCATTGGGGCTGTAAACAAGTAAGATATAATCTCCATATTCTGAATTACACTTCAGAAATCCATTTCTGGACACATCTACAGCTGGCAAAAAAAAAAAAAAATGAAGGAAAAAATAAACAGACAGGAACACATCAAACTAAAAAGCTTCTGTACAACAAAAGAGACAATGAACAAAACAAAAAGAAACCCACCCAACTGGGAGAAAATTTTTGCCCTCCATTCAAGTGATAAGAGGCTGATAACAATGATCCACAAAGAACTCACACAGCTTCACAAAACAAAGCAAAAGCCCAATTAAAAAAATGGAGAGAAGAGATTAGAAGACACTTCTCCAAAGAGGAAATACAGATGGCCTATAGGCATATGAAAGAATGCTCCACATCACTAATAATCAGAGAAATGCAAATCAAAACCACATCGATTTACCATCTTACACCAGTAAGAATGGCCCATTTAAAAAATATATACAACAAATGTTGGCGGGACACTCTTGCACTGCTGGTGGGAGTGCAAGCTGGTCCAGCCACTATGGAAGGCTGAGTGGAGTACCCTCAAAGAACTGAAAGTGGAACTACCATTTGACCCAGCAATCCCACTACTGGGACTCTACCCAAAGGATACAAAATCACTAATAAAAAAGGACACCTGTACTCGTATGTTTATTGCAGCACTGTTTACAATTGCCAAGATATGGGAACAACCCAAATGCCCCAAACCTGATGAGTGGCTGAAAAAGATGTGTATAAAGATTTGTATAAAGATTCCTTTACACAAAGGAATATTATGCATCAATCAAAGAAGACATGTCATTTACAGCAAATGGAATGGAACTAGAAGGAATCATCTTAGAGGAAATTAACCTGAAAGAAAAAAGAAAAAAATGGGATAGTCTCACTTATATGAGGGATTTAGGGAAAACAGACAAGAAAAATTTAAAACTGCCAACAGAACTGAAGCATAGCTCAAGGGAGGGAGAGGAGAATAAAATCAGAGAAGAGCTAGTGCCCAAGAGATAAAGAAGGTGCACGGATGATAAGGTGATGGAAGACTATAGGGATAAACAAAGATGTAATATTTTTATATGTGTCTATATATATGTGTGTGTATGTGTGTAATCAAAGAAAATTTTAAAAATGTTAAAAGAAAAAAGATATAACCCCCATATTCAAGAGACTCAAGTCAAGTAGTAGGAGAACACTTGCAAATCATGGTTTAACAGGGAAAATACACTTACACCAGAGTGTTGACCTCAAGTGAAGAGCAATCAGTTATTTCACCAACAGAATGCGTTTATTCAGAAACAACAACAAAAAGGCAGTTTGGAAAGCACAGGCTGGTGGTGAGATGCACAGCCACTTCCCCAGAACAAAGCCAGCACTCCCTTATTTAGCTTTTGGAGGCGGCTGTCGCTGGGCAGCGTCACCTTCTTCCATCTGCTGGGGCAGCAAGCATCTCCATGCTGCTGGAGCTGCAAGGCCCAAGCTGGTAGTGCGGGTGTGGGAACTCTCCTCTGGCCAACCTGCCTCATTTTGAAAGGGATTTTTTTGTATTAATTTTCACAACAGCATGACAATAAATGTATGTTTTGACAAAAATGTCAACAATTAGTGGTACGATTGTATGCCATTATTGCAATCACCATTAGCCTGCCAATGAAAGTTTCTGATGGAGATCATTAATTATTTTCCTGTGGCAAAATGATTTGTAGGGAAGGAAGAGTCACTTTCTTCTCTACTCTTCTGAGTTTTTTACTGGAACCTCCTAATGAAAATTCAAGCTCTATACACCACTTGTCACACTGTGTTGCTTCCCGGCTCCATCCAAGAACAGAGACTTGGACTGTCAAGTGGACCTAGCTCTCAGTGGCCAGTTCCTCTAAGCTTCACCACTAAGAAGCAAGTAGCTCAATGTTCTGGCCAGAGGCCAGGCTTAAAGCCTAAAGATTCCCTTGGCAGCTGCAGACTTGAAACAGTTCTGTCTGTAGAAAGTTCAACATGACCCTCTGCTGACTGGTGTGTCTTCAAGTATAAATCCCTTCAGAACCCAGAAAACCTGTGTCTTTTTGTATAAAATGAATCTTTGGAAGGTTTTGCAAACCACTTTTCATGAGCCAGTGAAGATTCAAAGGCAAAATAAATTTCTATGACGTAACCTTCAGAGACATCTTTGTGGACTCCTCTCCAGCAGAAAGGAAAACAAGGGGAAAAAGAAACAAATGGGACTACATCAAACTAAAACACTTCTGTATAGCAAAAGAGACAGTAGCAAAAATGAAGAGATGCCTTACTGATTAGGAGAAAATATTTGCATGCCACACATCTGGCAAGGGACCGATACCAAAGATCTACAAAGAGCTCATAAAACTCAACGAAAACAAAACAAACAACCCAATTAGAAAAATGGGCAGAAGAACCAAATAGGCACTTTTCCAAAGATGACATGCAAATAGCTAACAGGCATGTAAAAACTGTTCATCATCATTTAGTGTCGGGAAAATGCAAATTAAAACCACAATGAGATACCACTTCACACTGGTGAGAATGGCCCACATTAACAACAAAAAAACCTGGAGGCAACAAATGTTGGTGAAGATGTGGAGAAAACAGGATGCTTTTACACTGTTGATGAGACTGTAGAATGGTCCAGTTCCTATGGAAAAAAGTGTGGCAATTCTCCAAAAGACTAGAAAATGAACCTACCATATGATCTGCTAATTTCACTCCTGAGTATCTACCCAAAGAACACAAATTTGAAAGGAAACACACTCTTATGTTTATAGCAGCACTATTTTCAAGTCAAGGTAAAGAAACAATCTAAATGTTCCACTAATTTGAATAGATGAGCTGATCAAGGAGATGGTGTATATCCACACTGGAATACTACTCAATGATCAAAACAGATAAACTCTTGCCACTAGTGACATGGGTGGAACTGGAAAAGGATCATTCTTTAGGAGGAGAGCGCCAGAAGGAGAAAGACAAATACTGAATGGTTTCACTGATAGGTGGGATATAGAGAAACCAAACAAAAGATCAGGCAAAGACTAACTTTAAAAGTTGACCCTTGAAGCCAGGCGCGGTGGTGCATGCCTGTAATCCCAGCTACCTGGGAGGCTGAGGCTAGGAATCACTTGAGTCCGTAGGTTTGGGACTATCCCTGGCAACATAGGGAGACCTAGTCTCTCTGAAAAAGAAAAGAAAAGAAAAGCAAACTGACCATAGATCTGAGGTGTCTGGGAGAAGAGGGGAGACAGGAGAGCACAGTGGGAGGGGAAAGGGAGAAGTATAGGGGAGGGAGAGAGCACAATGGAATATGACGAAGGATGATGTATGCTTCAGTTGTGGGGAGACTGGTGACTGCACCTGAAGGGAGAAATCCTATATTGTGAAAAGCAAACAGGAAATAAAATAATGGTATGCCATTAAAACTTTAAAGAAAATTTTTACAGGGGAACTAAATTTGAAGGCTATAAAAAGGCTTATTCTTATAACATGTACCTTATTATATAAACTAGTTCTGTTAATCCTTCTTAACTCCCTGAATTGAATGTTCAATACCACAAGGGAATTGTTTCATGGAGACTGTCAGTGGCATACAATAAACAATTTAATATTAAAAAAAAAAATTTAAGGCCGGGCACGGTGGCTCCTGCCTGTAAGCTTCAGCCTAGGAAGCCGTCGGGTCTAGGAATCGCGGTTCGAGTCCCGCCTGGGGCCCGTAGTAAGACCTAGTTCCAAAAAAAATAGCTGGGCGTGGTGGTGCGCACCTGTAATCCCAGCTACCTGGGAAGCTGAGACTGGGGATTGCTTGAGTCTGTGGTACCCCGGGCAACGAGAGCCTGCGGTTCCACAGGCAAAAATAGCGAGACCTAGTCTCAAAAAAAAAAAAAAAAAAAAATTTAAGACTAACAGGAGACAGTCAGATGTTTATTATCATAAATAAACTTGGGTACACAGGTATACATGGGTGATAGTCAGGAAGAATGAATACCTCTCCGGGTTGTTTAAAGCTCAGGATTACCTTCTTAAGAGGGAAAGGGAGCAGGGAAGATGTCGGCTATTACAGGAGAGTAAATGTTATTTAGGAAGATAAATGAGCCCTTAGAAGAACACAAGGAACCGGGCACGGTGGTGCGTGCCTGTAAGCGGCAGCCTAGGAAGCTGTGGCCAGGGCCAGAGATCGCAGTTTGAATTCCTCTGGGGGCACGTAGCGAGGCCTAGTTCCAAAAAAATAGCTGGGCGTGGTGGCGCGCGCCTGTAATCCCAGTCACCTGGGAAGCTGAGGCTAAAGATTGCTTGAGTCCGTGATATCCAGGGCAACATGAGCCTGCGGTTCCACAGGCAAAAATAGCAAGACCTAGTCTTTAAAAATACATACATACATACATACATACATACATACATACATACATACATACATACATACATACATACATGGGGTTATGATTGTGACAAATTTTGTTTGGGTGTGGTGTGGACTTCTAATCTCCTCTTCTGTGATGAGTCCATATTCCCTGATTGAAGAAACTCCCAGGGAGAGGATGGATGAGAATTGAGCTCCCTTTGAAGGGCAGATGAGAAAAACCTCTCTCTGAAGTTGCTGCTTTCCAAGTATCTGCAGCTCAAATTAATCAATACATCAAAGCAGCATATTTGGGGGAGGCAAGCTTTGAGCTACATAGTCATGTTTCAGGTGGCATGTTCTGCTCCCCTCTGATATAAATCTCACAATCCAGGTCTTCCTTGGCTCTTCTGAACCTTTGACACTAATGACTTGGTCCTTGTTTTTGAACACTCTTCCTTTGACCACATATTACAATCTTGGTTTTCTTTCCACTTAAATGACTGCTGACATTCTTGATGGAATCTTCTCGTCTCTTCAGATCTCTGTCTTGAACTTTCTTCCTATGTATCTCTTTGTTCCTCTTTTTGCCATGAATCCTAACTCTTTTTTGCCACGAATCCTAACTCTGTCATCTGTGTCCCCAGTTCAGTTTTCTGTCTTGAGCTCCAGAGAGACTCATGAGCGCTATGCCTGCTGTTAAGCTCCATTTCAATCTTTGATCAAGCCCCATTGATTACAACTCCTAAACAGCCCATAGGCTGTACTTTTCTCACCATTTTTGCTACCTTAGATTTAAGTCACCATGAATTATCTTTTGCTTAGACTCTGTCCCTAGTCCCACCTATTTAAAATTGATTCCCCAAAATACCAACTGGAACACTCATTTGAATTGCAAATTATATCAGATTCAGATCTTTAAAACAGCACAACCAGTTTTTAGTAGTTTCTCCATTGCTGGGTACAGCTGAAATTTTGAACATCGCTAAGGCTCCATGTGATCTACTGGTCCCTTTATACGCTCTCATCTCATTGTTTTATTATTATTATTAATTTATTTATTTATTTTGAGACTAGGTTTCGCTATTTTTGCCCGTGGAACGGCAGGCTCACGTTGCCCGAGGTACCACAGACTCAAGCAATCCCCAACCTCAGCGTCCCAGGTAGCTGGGATTACAGGAGCGCGCCACCATGCCCAGCTATTTTTTGGGAACTAGGTCTCGCTATGTGCCCCGGTTGGACTCGAACCGCGAACTCTGACCCCGGCGTGGCTTCCTAGGCTGCCACCTACAGGCATGCGTCACCATGCCCGACCCTCTCTTCTCTTTAAACTTTGCCTCCGACATACAAAACTTCTTTCAGTTACCTGAACTTGCTTTGCTCTCTCTTACCTCCAGACTCATTTATTTTTATCAGTTTATTATAAAGGATGGAAATGAACAGCTAGATAAAAAGGGCTATAGAGTAAGGTCTGGAAAAATCCTGAGTGCAGGAGTGCAGGACTTTCTGTCTCCGTGGACTTTGTTTTCTGTTTTGTTTTTGAGACTAGGTCTCACTATTTTTGCCTGTGGAACCGCAGTCTCACATTGCCCGGGACCACGGACTCAAGCAAAGCTCAGCCTCAGCTTCCCAGGTAACTGGGATTACAGGTGCACGCCACCACACCCAGCTATATTTTCTTTGAACTAGGTCTCGCTACGTGCCCCCGGCGGCACTCGAACGGCAGCACTCAAACGGCCCCAGCCACGGCTTCCTAGGCTGCCTTTTACAGGCATGCGCCACCATGCCAGGTCTTGTCCCTGTGGACTTTGAAGTGTGACACCCTCCTGCCACCTGGATTTTTCAACAACCAGGAAGTTCTTTGAACCTCTTCATTTAGAATTTTTTACCATTCCATCACGTAGGTATAATGCATTAAATCATGGTCACTGGTGATTAATTAGTTAAGTTTCCAGCCCCACTCTGCAACTGGTTGGGAGTCCAGACTTTTATTTACATAATGCTCCCACAATCTAGATTGATTTCCATTTACTTCTCATGCTGCACCTGCATCCCTGGCTAATTTGGCCTAAGATTTTGCCAGTTTCAGCTTAGATATTGCTTCTTTCAGAAGGTCTTTCCAACCTTCCCAATGAAGACAGGTTTTCCTTTTTTGAGTTTTCATAATATCTGGTATTTTCCCTACCATACATACCCCTGACAGCACATTATTGTAACTGCCTGTTTACTTGCCCTTCTAGAGCAAGTTTGGTGAAGGGGGGAGGGGAGAGTTGTGCAGATCTTGCTCACCATTGCATAAATGACTGCATATAATGCACAATAAATAATCATTTACTCAAGGAAGGAATGCCAATTTCACACCCTTTAGTAATTATCATATGCTGTCTTCCCTTGTACTGTCTTCTCAAGGACTGTAACATCCAAGGATCAAGGATTCTAAGTTTAATTTCTATCATCTATTACTTAGCAGCAACTAAGATGTTCTAATTTGACAAGTATCTGTTGTATACTCACAACGTCAAAGGTAATTTGTGAAATTTGAGAGGAAGGTACTTGAAGAGGAGGAAGTGAGAAATGTCCTGATTTAAACCCTCTACCTACTTCAGTTTTTCATCTCATGTCATGAGTGTAGATGTGGCCTTAGTCACAGAGAAAACCTTGATATATTGCCGATGACATAAAGGATATTTGTTACATTTCCAGTTGCTAAGGGAGCAAGGAATCGGGTTTTAAAATAGATTTTTAGAAAAACAGATTTGGAAAAAACAAAAAGAAGAGAGCAAGAGAGAAAAAATTGGACTAAGTAGTCCCAATGGGGCCAGCATCTGTAGCCAGGGAAGAACTATCTCATGCATCATGAATTGTGTGTGGTGGCGGAAATGAGATGAAAAAACACTTTTCCCCCATGTTAAAGGATAATTATTTTTTAAAAAGAAAATCATGACTCATACAAACATAAAATTAACACATGTCAAAGAGTTTATTTAGCGTGTTTAATTAATAGAGAACCCGAAAGATATAATTGACTCAAATGATAACCCAAAAAACAGGCACACAGATAATCAGCAGAGCTGAAATTAATTTTCTTTACAGATGGAACTGATTTCTTGAGTGAAGGAAAGAAAAGATCAATTATGCTCCAGGAACGATTTGCATTTATATTGTCATGGAGAAACTGTTTACATGGCTAGCAATTTTTGCCCTTCTCAGAAGAGTTGTAAAATAGCTCAAAGACAATGAAAGCTAGAGATAATCTGCTAAGGTAGGCATTCAGTAATCTTTTTTGCCTAGTGCAAAGTCACGATTTTTCCTAGCACTAATAGTCCCTTCACTTTGTGAATGGTAAATGTTTCTTTGGAAAAATTTAAGGTTGTTGGTGTTTGTTGTTGGTGTTTTTTCTTTTAAATTACAATAATCACACAAGGCCACGTCTCTGGGTTCTTCAGATAACACCTCTAAGTGGAATAAAAACTCAGTTCTTTAGAGATGTGGATGTGCTTCAAAAGCCAACCTAATAATTTTCTTTGAATTTTAACTCTTTCCTTTTTTTTTTTTTTTTTTTTTTGAGACTAGGTCTCGCTATTTTTGCCTGTGGAACCTCAGGCTCTTGTGCCCGGGGTACCACAGACTCAAGCAATCCCCAGCCTCAGTTTCCCAGGTAGCTGGGATTACAGGCGTGCGCCACCACACCTAGCTATTTTTTTGGAACTAGGTCTCGCTATGGGCCCCAGGCAGGACTTGAACCGTGATCCCTAGCCCCGGCCGCTTCATAAGCTGAAGCTTACAGGCAGGAGCCACCATGCCCGGCTGAATTTTGACTCTTATGTCCTCCTTAAAACAACACATGTAGCACTGAACTTTATTGTCATATTGAAACATTTTAAGAATACAAAAAATTTATAAGCCACTGTAACAAATATCCATTCACCATTCAGTTTAAGAAATAATAACTGCATGCATCCCCCTCTCAAACAGCATTCTCTCCCTTCACAAGTAATCATTCTCATTATGGACTGGGAGCATAGCATTCCCTTGTACATTTTTATGGTTTTACAAAATAAGTTGTACCCCCAAACAACATGTAGTATTGCTTTGCATATTTTTTAAACTTAATATAAATAGACACATTGTTTCCTTCTATTCCCTGTTCTCTGTGTTTAATATTATGTTTTCGAGACTTTAGCTCCAGTATTATTGTTAAAAACCATGGCTTAGAAACAAGTGCTCGGATGGTAACAAGAACAGGAACCAGGTATAATTCAGAACCTTTATTGTTATAACAGTCCTAGTCATATAGTCACAAAAACAGTACATGAGATGATCAAACAGATGGCAATATTTTTAAGTATTTGGATAAAATGTTCTAGCAAAGGTATCTTTATTTATCACCATTTCATAAATAGTAGCTTAATTTACTGCTATTTTAAAAATATATGTTATTTAATTTTGGGTAAGTTGGATGGTTTTCTACCTTTTTACAATGAGTCAGATCAGGGTTCCTGAATTCTTTTTAGCCCATCCCTCTTTGATACAAAAATCTCAAGTCCTTCTCTAAAAAAAATTTTTTTTAACCAATATCTGCTTTATTATTATTATTTTTTTTACATCACTTCAGTCCCTGCCTTCTCTAAAATTATCTGGAATTTAAAAATAAACTAAACAGACTTCTAGTTATAGCCAGGTAAGCAGATTGCCAAATTCATTCCCACAAAAAACTCAAAAGATGATCAAAATTAATGTAGACAACTATTTTGTGCTTTGGAAATTGACCAAAGGCATACAATAATCTGAGCAGCATTTATTTTGAGGAGCTGTTGAACTTAGATAAGAACAGTAGGGATCAGATATGTTCTCATTTGGAACTACTCTTATTCCCTACTACTGCCCCAATTAGGTATGCGGAGGTACTGCCAGAGTGGAGCAGATCATGAGGATTGGCTGTGTTTCTCATATGGTTGAAGGAAGACTCTTTATCTGCAAAAGTAGGCAATGCCTATGCCCAGATGGACTGTCAGTAGAAGTGACATCTCTGATGAGATAAGCAGGAGGAGGGCAAAGTTGCCTATGTGGTCAGGACAAGCATCCTAACTGGAGACCAAATAGGATCCAAGCCTATGCATGTCCAACTGACTCCGAGGTTGTACATGTGTAGAAAAAAACTCAAAAAGGCCCTGTAGAAAAGAAAACCTGGGTATATTTGAAAATAGCCTGAATAGTCAATGTGTTCTGCTAACCTTATACAGACTTGTCAACAGAGGGAGAAACTTACTTGTTTAAGGTATTTGAGCACCTGCCTGTCCAACCACTGACCTATCATTGAATCTTGATCACAGAAGTATGATCTCTAGGAAATCAGACTTAAAAGAAAAAGTTTAATCCATCAAGGAGGACAAACACATGTCATTTGCAGCAACCTGGATGGAACTAGAAAGACTCATATTAGCAGAAATAAGCCAAAAAGAAAAAGAGAAGTACAGGATGGTCTCACTTATATGAGGAATATAGGGAAAATCAAACAAACAAATAAAAAATGAAAACAACCAATGGGACTGAACCATGGAGCGAGAGAGGAGGAGGAGGAGGAAGGCAGGGGAGGTGAAGAGTACAAAAGATCAAGATAGTTAACAAATGTTAGTGAAGTGGGAAAGCCCCGGGGTAAAAAAAATAAATAAATAAAATAAAACAACAACAACAACAAAAAACCACACACACACTTACCATATATCGGAAGAGAACAACAGGCCAAACAACCAACAACTAAACATCAACTTAACCAAACAA
>PVHY01018279.1:0-29563 GCA_004024945.1 Uropsilus gracilis
GGCTCGCGCAGGGGCTCTCAGGAGAACCCCTCGCCGTGTATTTTGGGGGCCTTCCTTCACCACCCCACCCTCGCCTTTCCCGACAGCTGCGGGCCCCTTTTGTCCGGCGGGCCGCTCCCCGTCCAGGCGAGGACGAGGCGCGGACGAGGACGGGGCGCGGGCATCCCGCGCCCTCCCCGCCAGCGCGCGGGGACCGAGGTTGTTTACTACTTTCTACTCCGGGTAGCACGCCAATCACCAGGGCCCGCCCTCTCCGCCGCCCAATCAGCGCGTTGGGAAAGTCCACCTTTCCGCGGGGCCGCGCGCCGACTGGCTGGAGCCGCTGTCCGTCAAGCGGGCATCCCGCAAGGATGCAGCAGGAGTATTAGGGACGCGATCACCAGAGCTAAGGAGGAGTAACCTTCCCCATAAACAAGATGTGGGCCCCCCCCCAGTCCAGGGGAGGGTGCCCTCCCCCCCGCCCCGCTGGAGCTGAGCGGGCTGAGCGCAGAGTCGGGGAATCCCTCCTCCTCCTCCCCCCGCCCTCCGCTGCAGTTGTAAACACGTTTCCCTCCATGTCTGTTTTCCCTTCTCTAGCACAGTGGCCATTACAGGCTGCTGTTTTTCAGAGCCCCGCAGGGCAGAGCCGTCCTCCGAGCGTCCTCCCTCCCTGGCCCGCTTCTGCCTGGCCTCATGAGGGCTTTTGCTGGCCCGCCCTGCGGCCAGCAGAGCGGAGGCAGCTGTGTGGCGCGTTTCCCTTTTATCCCTGCCCATGTGGGACCAGCCAAGCTTTGTCAACATGCACCATTTTCCCCGGGCGTCCTGCTCCCTTGCATCTCGCGTGCAGGGACCAGGTGGATATGGCTTGAGGGGGGTGGGGGAGAGCTGCAGCCCAGACGGGGGGGACCAGCGCTGGCAGCTGCGGGTCGGGTGTTTTCTCGCCCTGATGCCTGGTGTGGACGCGCCGAATGCTCTTCTGATACCGTGTTTGCTTCCGAGATGGATTTTGAATCCTTTCCCACTCCCCGATTTGAGACAGTCGCCCCTCAAAAAACGGGGGGCGGGGGACAGCATTGCGTTGAACTAAATGTTTTTGTACCTTCTGTGATCTGAATCGGGCTCCCCAGTCCCAGCTGCACAAAGTGGTTGTATTCAGTGTGACAGGGGCGTAGTGGACAGAAATTATTTGCGGCGGGGCTGCCTGGAAGATGCGGAGTGGAGTTTGCGTGGCCCGGAGCGGCGCCAGTGTCTGAGGCTTCGCTCCTTTGCTGCCAGGGCTCCAAGCAGGAAGCGCAGGCGAAATGGCAAAACTACAGCGTGTGGCATTCGGCTCAGAAATACCCTTTTCCAGGAGCTGCCATTGCAGGTGACATCCAGTCTCACGTAGCCTGTCTTTAAAAAAAAAAAAAATAGGATTGTCTGTGAATATGACTTGTTTGGGTTATTTTGCAAGCAGCCTTGTCAACATGAACATGATGGCTTTGAGGTTCTGGATGACTGAGTGGAAGTTACGTCTCCTTCCCTGTCGCAGTCAGAGAGAGAGGCATCTGCTGCTCCATCTAAAGGAGTTGCAGAGACCTTGGAGCTGAGGCCAGTGGGGCTTGGGTGGGACGCAGCCCTCACTTGCAACCTGGGCTTTCTCAGCCGTGGGGCAAGCCAGGGGGCTGACGGGCGGGCAGTAGGGAGAAGCTGGGTGCCAGATACAAATGTACAGAATGGCACGCGGTGACAAGGCAAGAACAGCTTCCAGACCTTCTTCAGCACCAGAAATGTTTTACTTCAAGTCAGCCACCACATCTGATTCGGACTCTCCTCCCTTCCCACGGGGATGAGTTTGGAGTTTTTTTCCTAAGATGATCGAATTCACATAGACAGACAGATGTAGATATACAGTGTTACTGTTAGAATTAGTTCAACGTACTTCATGACTGGAGACTGGAGAGGAACGGTTCTTCTGTTTCATGTGGTGAGCTCAGCTGAGGGCCAGGTCAGGCTGAATGCTGCCTCAAGACCACGGAGTGCTTCCTGGCACCTGCTGTCACCTCAAGAAGTGAGGCAGCCTCACCTGGGCAGTTGCTGGAAGGCAGAAAGACCTCACTGGGAAGTGGGTACCCAGCTCCATCCCCAGCTGTTTGTGGGTACCCCAGCTGTTTGTAGGTACCCCAGCTCCATCCCCTGTTACATCTTGGGGACCAGTGATCTCACTTCTGTGGGCCTTGGTGTGAGATGGTGTTCTGCAGTCATCCCAGGTAGGTTCATCGTGGGTTTGAGTTGCTATAAAGAGAATTTTGGAGCCCTTGGCATCACCGTCATGGATTTTTAATAGTGAACAGGGGGAAACCAGCCGCAAGGATACAGCCACTTAAAGCCCTCCTTACCCAGGGTGACAGTGTCCATTTAGCCTCACCCACCTGGGTCCAGGTGTCTCCACTTAGGTATGCACATCCCCGTTGGCCAGGTGTGGACACTCACGGGGAGGGCGCAGCACCACAGGTGCTGTTCGTAGAGGCTAATGGCTGTGGGGTGTGAGCACCCTGAGAACTCATCTACCCTGCAGACAGGAACGTGATGTCTTTGTGGTCTGTGAGAACTGAAGGAAACACCTTTGGGTGTGCCTCAGCGCCTGCAGAGCCCACAGAGGTGACCAGTGCCTGCCTGCCCTCCCACCCCACCTTCCCTTCTGTGCTCCTTCATTTGAGCTTCCTCCTTATTTGGGGGGGGGGGTGTTGAGCTCTGGCTGCTGGGGTTCCGCATCACCTGCTCTTTCCTGGCCAGGTCAGCCTGTTCGTTCCTCCTTGCCAACAGCCGCTGTGTGCCAGTAAGTCACGTCTGAATAACCAAAGCATGTTTCCCTGAGGAGAGCGCCAGCGTGGCTGCGCTGGGAGCCCAGCCCAGGAGTTTCTCCCTGTCGGGTCAGTCTGCAGTCTGCCCTGCTCCTTCAGTGCCGTAGACAAGTTTGACATCACACCTTTCCTCCCCATTCCACTGTGGGGCTGCCCTCTTCTTCCCCACTGGAGTTGACTTCTCACCTGACATAAGCCTGTCTCCGTTTCCCAGCGCACAACCCCAGTGTATATGTGAGGGTGCCAGTCCACAGAGCCCCGTGACGGCGAGACACCAGCACGCTGTACCTCCTGACCTGTCCTGGTTCTGGAATAACTCCCAGTAGGCCAGACCATGCCCTCTTCTAAATGCAACTTCAGACCCCGGCCATACTGGCTCCCTGGCCTGGGGTCTCTTGAGCTTTGTTGCGGCTGCTTAAGGATATCAGTGCAGCCTGTGGTGTGTCCTGGGGGAGCCGATGTTCATCTCCAGCCCTGGGGAGGGGCCTTCTTGTGTAATGGCACTTGGGCCCTGGAGCCAGACTGCCCTGCACGTGACCAGTCCTCTTAATCTGCAGAAAGGAGCACTAATACCTGTCCCTTGGGGGTGCTGTGGGGATTAACTGTGCCTGGTGCTGAGTTTGCCCTGCTAGGCCTTCAGTGAGTGTGTATTACTGTCAGCCTTGCTTTTTTCCAGCCTAGACAGGGATGCTATCTACGTGACATGGGCTCCCAGAGAATAACTGGCAACCCTCACTTCCTCAAGAGTCCCGTTAATGTCCCTTTACCTTGTCTCCTAAGGGCAGGCGCCCTATCTTGTTCGTGGCACTTTTGTGTCCCATGTGGCCTCAATATTTCTTGCACAAAGAATAAGCTCTTCATATGTTTAAGTTCAGAGCTGCTGCTTTTCCATGGTGATTTTATTTTATTTTTAAATAGCAAGGTACAGACTTCTGAAAATCTGAGGCAATTGAGCCAAAAGGTCAAGGCCCTTAAAGGCAGGTGTCAAGTGCATTGAGATTCAGAGCAGCCTGACCCTAGTGGTTGCCAAGAGCGTGCCTGTGCCTTTAATCCCTCCAAGCCAGATTTTTTTGGTCTTGTGAAAAATCTTTTACTTACCTCTCCCAGTGTCACCCCTGCCTCCCTTGACCCATTCCCCTCAGCCTTCGAAAGAAACCTCAGTTCACTTTTCAACCTTTGCGAGCTTATAGTTATTTTCTCAGTGCATCTGCTGTTTGTTTATATGATGCTTCTATGTGAAATTGTCCAGTAAGTGTGTTTTTAAAATAATGGGGCTGTTGGGCAAAAGTTCTGTGGAGTAAGAAAAATGACAGCACTTCTGGGGTTCTCAGCTCCCCCTCGGTGCCAGGCACCAGTGACTGGTAGCAGCGGGCAGCCCCCATGAGGAGTGCTCAACCTGGAGCTGTGGCCTGGGGGCCCTGGGGTACTGTGGTGATCCAGTGGGCAGGCCCCTTGAATGGCCACTCAAGAGTGGGAGGGAGGTGGGGTGCTTGAGCTCAGTACTAGAAGGCACCTTCCCTGCTGCCAGCTGCCTGCTGCCCTGGCCCCTTAGGACTGTTGAGTCCTGGTGGATTGGCCAGGCAGGCGCTGTCCTCTGCTCTGGGTATGCAGAGATACAGCTCTTGCTTGTCCTTGGCCATTCCGGACCTGGTGGCCTCCTGCATAAACGGGAACGGTGCCACCAGAGGTATATTGAGCATGGTCCGAAATCATCGCCAAGGGAGTTTTTCCAGCATATGCTGTAAACATATGTCTATAACTTGGTGACCTTGTACTGATCAATAAACCCCCCACACCTCGATTTGCAGCAGGGAAAATAATCTCAGTGAGTAGTAGAGACATTAGCATATGTCCACTACTTGGTGCCCTCCTGACTTAGAGCTTTGCCATCCGGTACAATCGTGTGTTGCTGTTACCTAGATCAGCAGTTGCTGGAAGGAGCCCCAGATGAGTCGGAAGAAACTGGGCTGGTGACATGTAGCATACTTGCATGAATCAGTCCACTGTGTTATTTTTAAGTTTGATTCTGAAAATAAAGGGTGTATTGCTATCCAAATATAAGAGAATTGGATCCAGGCTCTAAAAGGATGTTTGCTGTTCTCTAGCAAAATACCATTCTTCTTAAGTTTCATTCAATCATTCCACAAAAATCTGAGCATCTGTTTTGTCCCAGGCACTGTGCTGGTAATGGGTGTACAACAGCAAACAGAACACTTGCTTTCTGCTCACATGGCGCTGACAGTTGGACAGGGAATGTAGACATTAAATAAATAGATGTGTGCTGATGGCCATATAAGGGGACGTCTGCTCTGTTTTACTATTTAACACCTGCTGTGTTTTAATATTTAAATGCATCTTGGGAAGGTCTTTCCATCTAAAAATACTGGCTTGCCCTTTTAAAGCCTGCAAATAACTCCTCTTTCTGGAGGCACTGGAGAATCCTGGTCAAGGTTTGGGTATTGAGGGGGACGAGAAGGGTTTTCAAATCGAAAGGAAACCAGAAGCTGAGGAGAGGCTAGATGGGTTTTTCCTTGACTTTTGCATCAAAATTGCTCTGGGAAAGCTGTGCAAGGAGAAAGGTATGACTTTAAAGAAGCTGCCCCCAAAGGATCCCCAAACTGGGATAAACCAAACCATTTTGGGTACATCTTTAAAAATAAATATAAATAAATACCCAGAGCTCACAGTTCTGTTCTTTCCTCTGTACCAGAGCAGTCATCTAGAGCTCCCTGAAGTGTGGCCAGTGTGCTCTGGCTGCCCTGTCCATCAGCTGCATGTGGCAACAGAGCATCTGAAATGTGGCCAATGGAAATGAGGAGGAATTTCAGATTCTCCTTTAATCTTTAAATAATTTAAATGTGAGTAGTCACAGGTGGCTCGTGGCCAGTTGACAGTACAGAGCTAGCTAGACACAAGATTTAACCGACAGGAGTCTGTGTATGTGTTTATTTTGATCAGGTTACCAAGACCTGTATATCCCCTTTCTCCGTGATACGTAGGGCTGATAAAGGGGGTGTGCAAATCTTTTAAAATGCAAGACAATCAATTAGACCAGCTGTCCCGTTGCACATATTTTCTGGACCTCTTGATGTTAGTAATTGGCAAGTCTTAACTATTCCTAATGACCTAAGAACTCAAAAACAAATCATCTGCTATAACCGAATACCAGTGGGTTTCTTGTTTGAGAGAAAACAGCCAAGCAAATCTTATGGTTCTATCTAGTTAATTCCTGGATGTTCAGAAGATTTTGTGACTGTGAAAATTAGCTGGATTTTAGAAATTCTGAAATGATATTGAAACTCTTCTTTGAACTTCACATTTCAGCGGAGTTGATTCTTCTTTTTTGTTCAGCTGTGGTTCCTTCCCCTCCACAATCTTGCTTTGTTGTTTCATCAGGTTGGGCAAATGAAGCCTGGCTGGTCAATTTCAATTTTATTTAAATTCATTTTGCCTTCATTTCTTCTGATCTAGCACACTTCTGTGATGTATGGGGTTCAGAGTGCTCTGGGGAAACATTGAAATATAAAAACATTTTCATGAAAACATTTCCACTTATATTTAATTTTTCTTCTCAATAGAAAAATATTTCTAACTTAATCCTCCCTCTCCCCTCTTGAAATGAATTGCATGCTTTAGAAATAACATCAATCCACCCAAGTACACAAGGACAATCTCAGCCATTTAGTGGAGATATAAAGGGCTGAGAGAACCCTGGGGTTCAGAGGCACAGGCTGCCTTTTAGGATGCTAATGAACGTGGGTGAAATTCTCCCCTGAGCCCAGGACTCCCCCACCCAGCAACACTGCCCAGGTGGGGGGGAGGGGTGCATGTCCTGGAGAACCTCTGCACTACAGAAATCTCTTACTCCATCTTAAACCATCAACGTCATCATCATCATCACCAGCAACTTTTCTTTTGAATTACTTGTGTCTTCAAAGGGAGTCAGATGCTAAAATAGACTCTTTGCAAATCTCATCTGATAGCTGAGAACAGCTTTGCTCCAAGGTGTGTGAACAGAGTGGAGAGTTCTGGTCCTTTCTAGAAATGGCAGAGAAGCCAGCCCTGCTTCAGGGCAGCCTTCTGTTCTGCTCTTATAGTTCGTAGTTGTTGTTCCTTAGTAATTTCATTCAGCTGACTGAAGGCGAGCCTCTAGGGAAGGCCAGCCTCTCTTCCAAGGGAAAGGAAAATCTCACAAAGGGAAAAAAATTCCTGAACATAGAAATACTTCTAGTTTGAGTTACACGCTAGGAACATCGCAGTTACAGAGTCCGGGAAAAGAAGTTTGTGTACAAATTCCGCCCATTCACCTGTGTGAAAATGAACAGTGTAGTGAAAACTGCTCTGATCAGATACATTTCATTTTGCTTGTTGCAGCAGTCCATGCTGGGGTCTGATTCTGCCAACATTGTTTTTCATAGATGAGCAGTTGGAAGCCTGGAAAACATAAGTTGTCCATGGTCACACCCTTGGTAGGTGGGAGAGACAGGGTTTGAACCAAGGTATGTGCAATTTAGATCAGATTGCTCCAAGGAAACAGAAACACAACAACTTAGGCTATGACATCAACATTCTTCGCACTTAGACATTAGAGAGAATGTTCTGTTGGGGTTTTTTTTTCCCCCCAAGTAAGTCTATTAAAATAAAATTTCCAGTTGGTAAGCTTTGCTCTCAAGAGGGGAAGAATCTCTGAGGTTTTCTAAAGCAATAAGAAAAAGAGAAGTAATTTTATTGCAGCTGGGTTTTCTGATTAAGTTATGATTTGGTGATCTTGTCAGTTTTTCAAACATTGGGCTATCTAGGATTCTTCCTTGAAAAAAAAAAATCGGTGACTTCTTAAAACAAACATCACATGCTAAAATACTTTGATTAAAGGCCGAGTGGGTTCAATTATAGGCTGTGAAGCCTACATATAAGAATACACGTGTCAGGATTCACTTCCCCCATGGGAAAAAAGCTGCTGAATTCAGGAGTTGTAGTTCCAGATTATATTTGTGTGGCCACAACTACAGCCACATACTGTATCATGGGTGCTGGCTGGAAATACTGACTGTCCCTCAATGTGTGATTCAAGACTTAGGTCCCTTTCGATTGCACATATCCTAGAAAGAAGTCCTAACTTCTTTCAGGCTCCATGCATAGCAGGAAGCCTTTGTGTCCAACCGCTTGTCCAGGCTGTCTTGGGAGAGAGCAGGATCCTGAGTATCCCAGATTGTCACTTGATGGTGAGCCCCCTGCGGGAGCAGCTCCCCTAGCACAGCAGCCTTCCTCTGCTCAGTCACAGTATTTGCTGAACAATCAGAGGAACAAAGAAGCAACAGCTCACCCTGCCAAAGGGGAGCTGAGTCTTCCCCACCGGTTTGTGCACTTTCCCACTGGAAGTCTTTCCAATACAGATTATGTACTTCTTTGCTTCTTACTCTAGTGGATATAATTTAATCATTTCTGGTCGACTCGGGGACATCCGTGAGCATAAATTGTTGTATTATGCATAATACAGTGAGAGCCTCAAGGCCCAGTGGGAGGCAGTTTGCCCTATCCTGAAGATTTCTCCTGCTTATTGTGCTCTTACGCTCTGGTTTTATCATTTTTATGCCTCCATTTCTGTTTAATAGACTTATTGCACTAAGAAGAGAAAGCTGTGTCTATCAGCTCCTCTGTAGGTGATTATTTGCTGTTTCCTCTTGGCTCTGGGTAGCTGGAAGCAGATTTGCGAGCTTGTTAGAATTGTATGGAAGAATAAATAGGCAGTAAGTAAACTTGGTCTCTTTCTGGCCCTCGGGTGTGGAACCCCCAGAAACGTATCTGCTGGGTAGCTGAGTGCTGGGAAGATGAGGTGATCCGTGGGAGATGACTTTTCCTTCCTGTGGCAATTTTTTGCCTTTTACTTCTATTTCCCTTCCACTGATGTCTCTGTGTCTTTGTTGCTCTTGACCATGGCTGAAATAATGAGTAGTAGACCACTGATCCGTGTAGAGGTCTTGCAGTCCCCACTGATGTACCCTTGGCCAGTCTTCAGTACCTCATTTAGTCACATAACCTTTTAGAAGGTCCCTGTGTATCTGGCTTTCAGATAAAATATCTGCCAAGACTTTGCTGATCAGCTCCATGGGGGTCCTCCCCCTCTCTGGCCTTAGCCCCCTTCCCCCAATGCTTGTCTTTCTCCCCTTCTCACCTAGTTCAGATGGGGGTTCCTTCTCAGAGCTCAGCATGCCTGCTTCTGCACCCCTCAGCAGGTCACTCAGATCCTCTGTCTGGGGTACACCAGCCTTCCACTCTCCTCTCCATTGGGCACCTCTGACTTGCGGCAGCTTTTGCAAGTAAACTTTATTTTGATTTGGGTGGCAGTATCATGTAAGAGTTTTGGATCTGGGAGAAAGGCTAACCTGGATTCGTCCCCACCTTCACCACCCTGCGCTCTTGGAAATAGAGCCTCCATCTCTAGACCCTGGAGACGAGAGTTCGCACAAATTTAATCAGGGGCAGGCAGGGCAGCCTGTATTTCTGCAGGCCTGCACCTCTGGGCACGTTCCTCAAAGGGCTGTGCCTTCCCAGACAACAGAACTCTCGTCTACCACACAGCCGTCAGGCAATGCCAAAGCAAAAATGGTAGCATTTGCACCTTTCTTTTGGGCCTGAGGTTTTCCTTAATTCCCCAAATAGGATCCCTTTCTTTGAGGCCCGTTTCTGGGGAGTAAAAGCAGATCAGGCTTTCCCGATGAGCTGGGAGTCAACCCCTGACAAACTCTTTCTGTTGCCTTCACTACCACATAGTGGTGGATCAGGAAACTGTAGGGCTTGGTATGCTGGGAACTGCTGTTGAATGCCGTGGAGATCTTCACTGCCGAAAGAATTTGGTCTCTTTTCTGCATAACCGGAAGAGTGCAGAAATCTGTGTTATCTGTAGCAGATGACAGAGCAGAGTCTTGTCCAAATCAGAAAAATACGGGTCTCCCTACACAGAAAGCAAGAAACGGTGTCTGTGTCTTTGGAAGGACCCAGGATTACCACATGCGGTTGTCCAGTTGGTTGTTTCTTTCTCCATTCCCTCAACAACCTCCCTTCCCACATCCCTGACAGTGGAGAGTAAATGATGGGCAACATGTTGGGGGGTAGGGGGTCATGGGCAGGAGTGCCTTGGGGGTTCTAGCAGCCTCCTGTGCCTCTGTTTCTCCACAAATCATGTGTGACTCCTCAAGTTTTGCCTCTTCTCCAGAGGAGGGAGATTCACCTAATTTACTACCACAGAATTTGTCTTGGTGGTGGTTGTGTGTGTGTGTGTGGGGGGTAGTAATTTAGGTTCCAAATTTTGCATTCCAGAGATTTCGGTATTTGCTCATGTGTGCTAGAGCACGCATGTCTCTCAACTTAGTGTATGGTTTTGCTGTAAGCAGCATTCTTTTCCTATATGAACTTTTAAAAACTTTCATTTTTTAACTTTAAAATTTGAAATGTCAGGCTTGCAAAACAAAAACAAAAACCAATCACAAAAAAATACCTAGAGTTCTAACTCTCCACCCCCCCCCCCAAACACACACACACCCCACCCCCAGTCTTCCTCATAGTGTTGTCTCTGGTCTGGAAGAGGCTGTCTGAGCCTTGGTGGCTGTGGAGGTGGGGTGGAGGGCCTGAGGAAGCCCCACACTGTGTCTCCAGGCTCAGTGGCATTCTCACTGGCTTCCCACCTGGGACGTTTTCCTCTGGGCCCTCAGACTTCCCGCCTCACATTGCCACATCACCTCAGTTTTCTTGCTTTAGGGCACTGTCTTCCATCTTCCTATATGCTTCCCACCTTCACACTTCCCAAGAGCTCAGGCCAGTGAATTTGTAGACTGTCCCTCCATTTGCATTAAGGGCTGTTTCCCCATCATTAAATCCAGGGTATGCATTTTTAACAAGCTCTCAGAAGGGCCACTGTGCCCAGATCAGCACACCAGGTGAGGCCCCCTTTATTCCTGGGGAGCTTCCCTTTGATCCCATGGTTGGGGTGCTGTCTGTGGGGCCCTCTGTTGCCATGATAGGTTTTCTCTTTATAATTAGGAAGCATCTTGGGGGTAAATACTTGAGATTATCCTGTTCATACTGTTTGTTCCTCATTATTCTTTCACCTGCTAATTTTAACTATGGCATTTGACAAATGGTGATTTTTCTATTTCTGTTTTCTACACTCAGTAATTGAAATTCTACTCTAAGAACTTTCTGTATTTTTTCAAACAAGAGACATAAAACTTCTAAAATAGCAGTGGCAGCTCCACTGTTTCTGGGAGGATAATTATGAATGACATAAAGCAGAAAAATATGCAGCAGCCTAAGAAATCTCAAATATGAATGTTATTTGAAATGCCACTGCCATTTCTCCCTTCAGAGGAGGTGAAGGAGAAGGGAGGAGATCTCAATGGCTAGAAAGGAAAAAGAGAGAAAGTTCCATTTGTTTTGGTTCAGGCTACAAGTGTCTTTTTTTTTTTTGAGGACTCTGAATACACACTTGGAGGACTGAGTCTGAAGCCTTGACTGTTTGAGGACGGAGGAAAGCAGCGTTCACTACCATAATAAATTCAATTAATAGTATGAAATTTTATCTATGAGCTTTTCAAGCTGTAATTGAAAGGAGTGCTCAAGATGGTGTTCCCTTCTTTTAGGATATTACTGGCATGGCAAACAATTTGGAGGGGGCCTCCCTATTTAATTAAATTTCAGCAGTCCAAAATTAAATCCATGTGAAGAAATAATTATTTAGGATTCTCCATCACTAAAAGATTTAAATTAGTCCTTGTTCTTGAAAAGAGGGTTGTTTTTTTTTCCTTTTCACTGTGCTGTTTTCTTCTTTTGATTTTAATCCTACCTAGGTGGTATTTTTGTTCCTTTTACTTATTTGTGGCTTAACTCCAATATTTGATCAAGGCTCATGCATCTGTTGGATGGCACCACAATGAGCTACATTTTTTAATATCCTGCAATTCATCCCAGTTCGTCATTTTACTGTCACTTCTCAGACAAAAATCAAACCAGGTGACATACACCAGGTTTCCTGTGGCCCTTATTTTGACTCTCTGGCGTTTGAAACTCCTCACAAAATTAAATTTTAGGAGCTGGAAATGTAGCTGCTAAATCAGAAAAGAAGGGGAGAAAAAAAAAAAAATCTTGGCTGCTGTAGAAAGAAGGCGGTCGGATACGGACATTTGCTAGACCGAGGAGGAATTTCGGTGGTCGAACTGAACGGCCCGGGATTGCTTTCGATGCTAAGGAGCTGGGCTTTTCAGAGGCGTGGCTGCACAGAATTCATAACCGCCATCGACTAAAGTTCTTTTGTGTTTGCGATTCGTCCGTGAATGCTTTAAAGTTGGCAACAAAGCACAGAACACGGTCGTTTGCCCCCAAACGACTGTTCCCTCCAGCCCCCGGGGCCCCATGTGGGACTCGAGCCGGACATGCCGCGTGGGCTGAAAGCACGGCCCAGGCCCGCGTGGACCGGGTCGCGGGAGGCGCTGCCCACGCGCGGCGTGCCAGCCGCCGCGGGCCACGTGACCGCGCCAGCCACGCCCGCCGCCACCCCACGTGGTCCGGACGTCCAGAGCGGGTCGGCTGCAAAAGGGAGTGGCCGGGCTGGGCCGTCCGGTTTTGGAAAAACAACTCCCTAATTTTCTGCCTATCTCCTTTTTCTCATTTCGATGCGTTGCAAACGCTCACGAAGTTTGCGCGTGGTCACGACAGCAAAACCTCCCGCGCGCGGGCCACGTTGCTCGGTGGAAACGTGGTTTCCGTGCAAGGGGCCGCCTGCCACGCGGCCTCCCTGGGGACCCGGGGGGTGGGGGGAGGAGGCCATCGCGCGAGAGGAGGGCGGACGTTCAAAATGAAAGTAGAAAATGTAAACGTGTCCGCAAAGGGGGGGGCAGTTCGTGCGCAGGGGGAGGGCGGACGTTCCGTCTCCAGTTGCGCCCGCCCGTCCGGCCAGCGCCCACGCCCTGTTACGTGCTCGTGGTCAGGTCCGCGGCGCGTCCAGGCCGCCTGGGGCAGCTGGGGCCCCCGCGCGCTCTGGGCACCGCCGCTCGCGCGCACCCGCCCTGCGCGCGCCTTGGCCCCGGCCCGTGCACGTCCGCGTTGGAATCTCCTTGGCTCCCCCCAGCTCTTGCCATTTTGAGTGGGAAGTTAAGGTTCTCTGCAGTTTGCTTTCTCTTCGCCCTCATTAAAATGTCTTCAAGCGAAAGAGTTTGTTCGCCGAGCCCGGCGCGGAAAGGCGATTTCTTGAAAAGAAGAAAGGCTGTGGTTGGAGAACCGCGGGGTAGACAACGATGTAAAATATAGAACGTGTACGTACGAAATAGATGTGTACGATCAATTTAAAAAACAACAACAAAACAAAACGAAAATAAGGGAAAAAGTGGAAACAGACCACAAAGAAGAAGAAAGGCTGTGGTGGGAGACCCTCGGGGTAGACAGTAATGCGAAAAGTATGTACGTACAGAACAGATAGGGACAATCGATTTTAAACAAAAAGGTGAAAAAAGTGGAAACAACAACAAAAGAGAAAGAAAAGAAAAACTGATGGGCGAACCGCGGGGCACTCCTGTAAAATAGATACCCTGTCTGTACAAAATGTGTACGTACAATCCATTTTAGAGAAAGAAAAAGTGGAAACAGCAACAAAAGAAGAAAGGTCGGAACGGTTAAACCTCGTGTTAAAAATTCGAAATGGCTTTTGTTACTAATCGTTGGAACGTGGAAAGCCAACTTCGGGCGAACGATTTCGGAGGGGAAATTTGGGGGGGCTAGACGTGGTCATCAATTACTGGGATTTCCTGGCATCAGTCCCCCCTCGTTATCCCCCCCTCCAAAAAAAAAAAGAATATTCATGAGCTTTCTGGTCTGACTCAGACCTTCAGGAGCCGGGACGTGTTCCCGTTGGGGCGAGAGGAAGTGCTGGCGGCCCTTTTGGCAGCTGAAGGAAGCCAGGGATAGATAAGCCACGTCGTCATGGTCGGAGTGGGGGGCTCTGGCCATCGATGGGTCCCCCCGCCCTGCTTCTGAGTTCATCAGAGTCGAAGTTTTAAAAACCCTAGTAGACGCCTGATCCCTTTGGAACCGTCCCGGGTATATTGAGGAAAGTGGTTTTGTTTGTGTGAGTTCGTTTCCACAAATGACTGAGGGTTTTGTTTTTCACTCCGTCTGGCCCGAGCCGAGTGGCTTCGCTTCTGCAAACCCTGGCAGGGCTGGCCAGCGCGGGTCTGGGCTCCCCGCGCCTTTTGTGATGGGAAGACAGGGAGGCAGACACCAATGGCGCCTCTCACAATGGAGGTTGGTTTGTTTATTTTTTGAGTTAATGGAGGGATTGTAGATGGCTTAAAATTTCCTTGTGCCAGGAGAGAGAGGTGGGGGGTGAGAAGGGGGGGCAAGGATAATTAGCCGATTCTGAACAGCTATAGCAATAGATATTCAGGCAGGGACACCCAACAGAAGCCTCTTTCTGGACCTCATCCTGTGAGGTTGTAAACAGATTAGGTTTGTTTAATTAAAATCTTTCTTAAAGACTCATTTGAAAGGGTTTAAGTAATAGAGAACTAAAGGGGACAGTTGATGGTTTTCTCCTGAAAGGTACAGGAAGCCCCAGGTCCGTGAACCCCCAGCCCCTCGCCTCCTGGAAGATGAGCTGTTGCTCGAGCTCGCCAGACATGCACACGCACTTCTCTCAACCCAAGAATCTTTGTCCAGCTGCGGTGTCTCTTCGGACATGGCGCTTTACCTGGTGCATTTCGACTAGCCTGCCCCAATCACAGGTGCTTGCAGGTGTGAAAAAAACGGGCATTCAATTCACAAGAACTTAGAAACTAAGAGGAAGTGTTTGATTTTGTCTTTAAAAAAAAATCACTTACTAAATCACCAAGTTTGGGGTGATATTCATTTTGCGCTGTCAATGCGTGTGAATTATGACATTTAAAGTAGAAAGCGTTGAGAAATATTTTGACGTTAGGTTAAGCCCAGTAGCAAAATCTCCCCCCCCCCCTTTTTTTTTTTGAAACTAGTCTCACTATCTTTATCCGTGGAACCACAGGCTCACGTTGCCCCGGGGTACCACAGACTCAAGCAATCCCCAGTCTCAGCATCCCAGGTAGCTGGGATTATAGGCTCGTACCGCCACACCCAGCTATTTTTTTGGGGGGGGACTAGGTTTCACTATGTTGCTCCAGGCAGGTCTCGAACTGTGATCCCCAGTCCCAGCCACAGTCCATAGGCTGGCACTTACAGGCACATGCCACTGTGCCCAGCTTTCCCCCCTTTTAAATAGACAAATCTGTTACATCTTGATCCTTCTGAATGGCCCAACGTAGCCCTGATTTTTTTTTTTTATTATTAACGTGACAAATTTTACTGACATGGAAACCAGCCTCATGAGGTCTTAGCACAGAGCTGCCGCTCCTCAGCTCTGTATCCTCAGCAAGGCAGCGCCTCTTTGGTTCTTGGTCTCCATCAGTGAAAAAATGCTGACTCCATCTGGGAGTGAGGCATATAGGTTCGGACACCTGCACTAGATAATCCTGCAGCGTGCGGCAGGCACCCGTGGCACACCGATCTGACTGCACGAATCTTGGAGTCAGATCCCGGGCTTGACTTCTGCCTCTGCCCCTTCCACCTGGTGACTCTGGGAGAAACGCTTGTCTCTGCCTCGGCTCCAGTTCCTGCAGGGGAAGCCACACGGTGCATGCCAGTCTTTCAGTGCAGGTGGCAGCGAGCACCTCACATCGCTGGGTGTGTCTGACTGCTCAAGTTAAGCATTCTCTTCCCCCTCCCCAGCTTGTGTCTGCAGCCCTTCCTTACCCATGAGGCAGAAACTGTTGTCCAGGAAGAGTTTTAGCCTGCCCGGTAGCAAGTGTGACCTAAAAGGAGGTTTCAGGTCAGATGACTTCTGTGGTTATTCTTGGGGAAAACCAGCCCAAAAGCAAAGCCAGGGGATGATGCTTCGTTTCATTCTTCATCACCTGCAAATAGCTCTCCTGGTTTTCATCTTAAAGGGGAGGCAGAGAGTAGTTTCTCCTATCACTCCTGTCATCAGCTGTTCCCTTACTATTAAAACATGGGAAAATACTTCTATAGGAAATGCCCTTTTCTTTCTTACTTGCCTTCCATGAATACTGTGTTTAATTCCTGAGAGAATTAGAGGGAACTTTCCCTCTAATTGGAAAAAAAAATTCTGTGTGTCAATAGGACCTGGTTGGCCTTGTTCTGCAAGATGACCACCCCACATTAGAAGGAAGGAAGCCTAGGATCCCTGGAAGCCCACAGGGCTGTGCACATGCACGCATGCACGCACACTTTTACATAAAATCCAAGGACTTGGTTTTTGGGACCTTAACCTTAGGAGGAATACAGAGCTCAGATAGCATCTGATTCTCCCTGAGCATAATATCTTCTGGAAGATACTCTGAGTGAATAAAAATAAGCCCTCAAGGAGCTTACAGTTGAGTAGGAAACTTGCATAACAGGAGTCATAGAGCAAATAAACCCTGCGTACCTACTCTGGGCCTGGTTCAGGGCTTGATCCTGGTAATACTGTGATGCCGAAGCAGCATTCCTGCCCTAAGACAGTGTGCTCTGGCAGGAGAGAGAGGTGCTGGGGCTTTTGAATTGTGGTGAAGTGTATTTTATCTACTAAATATTCTATTTGTAATATATTCAGTCATAATCATAATTTAATTTATAATTAAAATTAATTATAAATATAATTATATCATTAACTATATATTCAACAAATATATTAATGTATATTATAGATATATTTACATATATTTGATTAAGTTATAATTTGATTATAATTATAATATACTTAAAATAACAAAATTTACCTTTACAACCCCATTATGTGTTCAATCAGGTGGCTTTCAGCCTGTCCACACTGTGGTGCATCTATCTATCACCACCAGCCCTCCCTAGAACTCTCTGCATCCTGAAGAAGTGGAATTCAGTCCCCGTTACATTGTAACTTCTCATTTACTTTCCTTCAGCTACTGATTAAATAAGTCCTGGGTTGTAAATGTGACCAGTGCTTTCAAGGCAATGAAAAAGAGACTGAAATAAAGTTACCCCCAAATGCAAAAACACTGATAAGATAGATCTAGGCACTCCATGCTTGTTGCAGTCTTGTTCACCATAGCCAAGAGCTGGAAACAAGGTAAGTGCCCCTGGACAGACAAACCAGTGGCAAAGATGTGGTGTGTGCACACATGTGGAATAGTATGCTGCTATAAACAAAACCCAGAGATGATGTCCTGCCATTTGCAACAACATGGGTGGGCCTACACCGTGAAGTTTCTTCCTGGATGGCATATACAGAAAACAAATGGGGACGCTAAATGCAACAGAAAGTTGGACAAAAAGACTCATGAGTGGGAGAATGATGGTGGGTCAGTCAGGACAAAAGGGACGATGGTACAGTGAGGCATAGGTTCAGACTTTTAGTAGTGACCTTCAATACTTACATAGCCCTGTGATATAATGTTGGTTCAACGCAGAAAGTGGCAAGCAGCAGAGATGGCCTCTCCCCAGAGAGGGTATCAGCAGAAATGCCTTAGCCCAGCCCTGTGGCTTGGGGAGGCAGGTCAGGAGTGGGGAGAAACATAAGACAGGCAGGAGGAGCAGCGTGTGTGAAGCTCCAACATCAGGAAAGGGGCTGCTTCAGGGAGGAGGAGGGAGCCCGTGTGGTCGCCGCAGAGGCCAGGAGAACAAGCGGTTTCAGTTAAGTGTATGTACGTGTGGCTGTGAATCTTCCCCGCCATGCGCTGAGCTAAACCAGTCCAGCTGCAGTGTCTCAGCTCCCAGCTGCGTCCCAGAATGCGGGGCAGTGCCTGCATGCAGGAAAACAGAAAAATCCCTGCTGGAGGGATGAACGAGGACACCTTCCTTGATGCGGGCCATGGGGAGGAGGTGGTGCGCATGCTCCCGGCCTGGAGCAAGGATGAGGAAATGCCCCTGTGCTCTGGCCATGACTGTGTGCAGGCGGCATGAGATTGGGCCGCCGGGCAGCTGCTCCGGTCACCTTGCTCGCTGTCCCTCCATTTGCCCTCTGAGGCACATGGTCACTGTTGTTTCCTACCTACCTGACATGGTCAGGTGGTTGCTCAGGCCCACAGGTCACGGGAGAGGGTCCTTTGGTCTGGAAAACCATGAAGACAGGTACTTTCACCCAGGAATCAAGTCCCCCTCCCAGGGGCCCCTCACGTTGAGTGACCTCTGAACCTGAGAGTGGAGGGCACTTGTGAGCCCATTGCAATAGAAATGCTTTAGCAGCACCCCATTCTTTGGGCTCTGGGACTCACCCCTTATTTTGGCACTACTGCATCATTTATACCCCCACCTCAATCACCTCCATCTTAGTTTGGTGATTCATAGGGAAAATGAATGTTTCTTTCTTTATGGCTGGTAGGGAGTTTTTTCACTCCCATAGGGGAAGGAGCTTTGTTTAACTTGTTCCTATACTTAGGGGATCCCCAACCTGTATAAACTGTATTTAACTGTATTTAACCTGTATAACTGTATTTAATACAGTTATTTTCTTTCGGAAAAACCAAATAGAGTCATTTGAAATGTAGACCTTCGTTTTTCTTGTCTAAAAAGCACTTACAGACTGAAAGAAGTTATGAATGTTGAACTTCCAAAGGAAGTTTGTGAGGTTTTCCTTGTCAGGCTTTGGAAAGCTCAACTGCTCAGAACTCAACACCCTCTCCCACCCTCAGGTTATATCTGTATCTTGAGGACCCTTCAAAGCAGTAATTGAAAATTGGAAGCCTCAGATATGTGCTATGGGTGAGTGGCCATCCCTCCACCTTGCACCCAGCAAAGGTCATGTCAGAGCGAATGGATTTAAGAACAGCACAGACAAACTAGAATTAGACCTGAAGTTGATGATACTTCTGTTCTGTTTGGACAAAGGTGACATTTGAACTATTTCAGAGTTTGCACTTCAGTTTTCTTTTTCTTTGACTTTGTTGGCCATCTAACTCTACCCCCAAACTCTACTGATGTATTTTATACGGACCTCTGTTATATGAATCCCATCAGCAACACCAGTCTTGGCCTCTCCTTTGCCCTTCCAGGCACTTTATGAACCCCCAGGCATCTCTAAGGGATGAGATGGAGGGACCCTGAAAACTTGGCACTCTGGGACCAAGCACACCAGGGCTGGCAAGAAGCAGGTTTATTAACAGAGTTCACTTCCCAAAGAGCTTGCCCCTACCAGGAGGTTAAGGGTTTACAAACCCTTTTCATGTACCGGTGTTCTAGGTGGGCCACCATGGTAGTACATGTCCTGACGTGACGGAAGAGAGAATGAGGAAGATTCAAGGAGATACTGGGCTGCATACCAGTAAACTGAGTCAGTCAGTCCCAGGTGGTTTATCTCTCCCCTCCAGGCTGCATTTCTTGGGTCACTGTGCTTCAGCAGATTTCAGGTCATCATGCTTCAATATCACACTGGATGCACCCCCCCCCAGCCCAGGGGGTTCCCCAGGACAAGAGTCCAGACCCTTACCATTCTGTCTGAGGCTCAAATAACAGTAGCCAGGCCCTGCCGAGCAGCTGTGCCACGCGGGAGTAATGCTCTTGGTTGACACATTTGATTTAGCGGCAGGAGCACAAGTGACATTTGTCTTCTGAGGAAACTGAGTCCCTTTGTCCCTTAGCCACCATGAATGGCAGCTGTGTCATAAACTCTCCTAACCCCGAGTTCACGTTTATCTCCGATCTGAACATCTCCCGCTTGCCTACTGTCCCCCCGAAAGGGCCTGGACTTAGCACAGCTCCAGATTTTAAACAGTACTAACTCGAAACTTTAAACGCTCCCTAAAAGCAATGTTTTCAAACAGTAAACTGACATAGACATAAGTCGGGCCTGTAAAAATGTGGCCAGGCGGGCACATGGCTGGGTGTAGGCTGCTTGTTAAATGGTTGCTTTAAATTCTGCCAGCTTAGCTTCTGCACGGGAAGTTTTGTTTGCGTTCTAAAATATTTCTGACACTGTTTACTAGCAGAGGAATGCTACCACCTGCCACTGGAGCCCTCCTCCCCCAGGGCAAACCAAGGGTGGCAAGGGGCCACTCCTGTATCCAGTAGAGAGATCAGAGAGACTCGGACACATGACCTTGTTTGTGGGCTGGGAGGTTTCTTACATGGACTCTCTCACGGGTGCATGTGGATGAGTTAATCTGTAAACCAAGACACATCGGCCTTTCCTACGTTCCCCTGTTCTTTCTGTTTCTGCATTTTCACTGGTGATTCTTTCAGAGAGATGGCCAGTCATTTCAGGAACAAGTTAAAGATTTATCTAAAGATAAGTGTATTTGAAGTTTGATGTCAGTGATTAGCCAGTGTAAACACAGAGGTGGGAAAACCCAGATAAAGGAAATAGCACCGTGTATTCCAATTTACAGGTTGTTCGAATTCATCTCAAAGGCAAAATGGCAAAATAGCTTAGAAAGGGACACTCATCCCTGACCCTCTGCCTCCACAGGCACTGCAGAACTCGACAGCGAGCCAGGATTTGAAAATATTGGATTGTGATGTTATTTTTTTAACACCTTTTTTCTGGCAGTGGGTTTTCCATGTAGGTGGTAGAAGATTTCCTTTAAGTTTTGCAAGCTCTCAGCCAGGAGGGTTGCAATGTCTTTCCTCTGGGGTAACAGCCGCAAGAAGGGTGATGACCTGAGGCATTGCCTTCACCACCGGTGGAGGTGGAGCCTGGCTTTGCAGAGGTGTCCCATGAACCTCTGCACACTGCAAGTTCGCAGGGATGTTCGTGAAAACCGCTAAGGATGGCCTTTTCAGAAGCTCTAAAGATTGAGACTTGAAGAGAGAGCATCTCTTCACTCTGAATATGTGCTCTGGTCGGAACTGTTGTCTACAATACCCTGTGGGTGAAACAGATATCTTTGAGCATGACTGAGCGTATTTAGATCCCCAAGGCACTTCCTCTCCTGGAGTTTAGAAATTTCAAAGGATGGGGCTGAGGGAGTCTGACTTCTGGGCAGGTAGGGTAGGCAAGGCAGGGGGAGCGACGCGTCAGTTCAAAACGTGTTTTCTCTGCTCCTGCAGACTTAGAACCTGGGCTGAGAAAGTGAATTTAGGAAGATGAGGTCTTTCATCTATGGGCGAGAGAAAAACGCGTATCTTGGGGGAAGTTTGGGTGCTGTTCATTTCCTTGGGGCTGAGTGCGGTTGGAGGGAAATGCATTTCCTACTTTGTTTAGACTGGCAGAGGTATGGTTGTAGGTTGAAGGGGTATGGTTCTGAGGGGCAGGTGGTGGAAACTATCTTGAAAAGGCAGCTTTAGAATTGGCAAAAGGATGGAGGGGTCCACTGCAAAGTTTCCAGCAGGATTAGAGGAATTCTGCAAGGTTTGGATGGACAGTGAGGGGCCTTGTGCTTTAAAAGTCTAGACGCTTCTCTTTGTGGAGGAACAGCGGCCTGGGAACCACACAGCCCATGTGGCCAGGGTCTCTAAGCTTGGAGTCCTAAGACCAGGGTTTCGGGTCCTTTTGCCTGAGACACTGTGACTTTCACTGCTTCACCCCTGACTTCACCTTCTTCCCTTGCAAATGGAGACGATCAACCAGATCCCAAGGTCTTGGCTGGCTTTCACTTCCGAAAATGGTGATTCCTTCCTTGGGACAACTTAGCTCTTTTGAAAGACGCTCCCTGCTTAGCCTGGACTGGGGGTGGGACTGGACTGGACCCTCATGAGGGGTCCCCCTGGTGAAGGGGAAAGCTGGGCCCTTTTCTTCTCGGAAGGCCCCTCTCAGCAAGTGCTGTGCCCAGCCAGTGGCCACAGACAGTGACTTCAGTCCTCACCCAGAACTCCAGGTCACTCTGATTGTTTGCAAAACATGTTCTTTTTTTGTCACTTGCCAGGACTTGTTCTCTCTGTGAGTAAAACACAAACAGGCCCCGAGGGATGCTGGGTTTCCGCACCCCTGGCCTCCCAGGCCTCTGCGCTGGGATGAGGGTGCAGGTGCATTGGGAACTGGGGAGACAACGGTTGTTTTGACATGAATTTGCTCCAGTGCAGCTTCCTTGGAAGGGAAAAAGAAATGACAGCGCATTTCCACGTTCCAGTCATTGTTTTTGGTGTTTCAACGCTGGGTTTGGGATGGCAGTCTTGAAGAAGAGATTGACGCTGGAGTCTTTCCTTTTTCCGTTTTTGTTTTTTAAGTAATTTGGTCAGTTTGCTGTCTCGCTGCCCTCCCTGAGGGAGCCTCCTTGCACGCTCTGCTGGTATGCCAGCCACATGGCCTGACGGGCATGCGCCAGGGAGCCCAAGTGCAACTGGATCTCTGTTTACGAACTTCTCAGGCAGATCGCTTCAATATTCCGGCCAAGGAAGGAATGAAAGATGGGTCTCTGAAAGTGCTTTCTGTGTTTGGGGACTCACTTATGCTTGGCATTGCAGAACTTCCCTGCTTCCTTTCTTTTTTCCTTTTTAGAGACTAAATCTCACTATGTTGCCCAGGGTAGTCTTGAACCTGTGGACTCAAGTGATCCCTAGCCTCTGCCTCCCAGGTAACTGGAATTACAGGTGTGTGCCACCACGTCCGGCTCTGCTCTGTTTCTTTAAAAAAAAAAAAAAAAGAAAAGAAAGAAAGGCATTAGCCTTATGTGTTGTGCTCTTTTCCCCTTCGAAGCAAACCCCTTTGAACTCTGAAGATTTACCCAGCAGATAATGTTTGGGAGATGATTCAAAGATGAGGCTGTGGAAGAGAGAAGGTTGCTCACAGAGGAAGTAGAGAGCAACTGCATACCTGTATGCCAGTCTAGGTCGGGTTCTGCCCACCGACTCCTTCAGCACAACTGTGACTGGCCCGCTGACAGGGCAAATGAATGTCAGTATCTGAAAGGAGAGCCCTTGATTCTCCCTGCTCTGCAGAACTGACAGTAGCCTTGCCGTATTTTGCTTCCTGTCCCACCTGAGTCATGGCAGGTGGGCCCAGCAGCAATACGATTCACTTATAATTCAGGTAACAGTCTGGAAAAACAAAATACCTGAAGTCAGAAATGATGCCAGATATTTAATGGTTCAGGGATCAAATAAAAATTTGCTCTCAGATGCTTCTTATTAATTAATTGGAGAAAGCAGACGGTTCCCTTGAGCCCATCTCCTCTGGGAATTTACATCAGAAACACACCATTCAACTGGCATGTCACATGTGGCAGCCTGTGTTGGCAATTAAGGTGACCCAGTTTTACCTATCACTGACCCCCAAAACGTCAGGAAACAAAAACTTTTAAGGTGCAAAATAAAAAAAGAAGGCATAATGTTTGGTGTCTTCCAACCAATCTTTCCAAAATATAGATTAAGTGTGTTTTCCCTGGTTGAAATTATGGAAATGATTAGTTTCCAGGATGACTGGACGATATTGTCCCAGTAGGATTTTCCTGCTTACAGTGCATTCTAGCAAGGGTGACAGCATATTTGTAAAATACTCCGTTGCCTACCAAAAAAAAAAAAAAAAAAAAAAACCAAACAAAATACGAAGCAACAGAATTCTGATGAAATGACAAATTTGGTTTGGTTTTGCCTTTTAAGAGTAGTTTTTTACCAGGATATTCCAACATTCAACAGCAGCACGTTTTTCTTAGATACTTTCGGATCATTGACTAGATTGAATATAAGTTCCATTATTTTTGTGGGTGTAAGTGGTCCGTGGCCCAGTTCTCCCAAAATTGTTGTGTGGTTTGTGTGGTAACGTGTGGTCATCTGGGGTACCTTGTCCCTCTAGCCTTCTCTGATAATGGAGTTTACTGTACTTTGAAAGTCGAGTTGATCTTTTGTGGTTTCTCCATGGTAGTAAAAATACTTTAACTTTAGAAAATAGTGCTAACAAGTAGATTTGATAATGAAAAAGTGTGTCTGTGGCATTCTAGCATGACATTGAGGCTACAACATATGTTTACATGTTCAGAAGCAAGCCGTGATCCAAGGAGAGACCAGAGAAGTCGGAAAGGTAATCAGTGGGTTAAAGGTCCTTATCTAGAGTTGCCACTGTGTACCTGGGGTTGATTTAATCAAAGAAACAAAAAGGGGGGGACAGATATTTTTCTTGCAAATCTCCTAAAACACACTTTCAAAGCCCAAAGCTGTGTTGAAGAAGCACATGCATTTTAAAGGGTTCAAACTGGTTTCACCAAATAGGAAAAACATAAGACACCCCCCTCCAATAAACTGGATGAGAAAGATTAAGATCATTAACTCAAGGTGTGCTCCACCTGGGTGAGGGGTAGGGGTGGGGGGTGGGGACCTATTCTCCTTCACTAACTTAAGCAAAGAAAGAAAAAGGGGATTCTGGTCCATCTTTTCCCCTTTTTTGGCAAAGATGTGCCACTTACATCAGAAAACACAGTACGGTCTGCGGAAGCATTTTCCTCAAGAGAATTTAGAAGGGATTTTGCAGAGTTGTGAGGTTGTTGACTAGGTGTGGATCCTCCCAAGGAGGCCGCTTTGGAGAGGAGCTGTTCTTGCTCATTTGTTCAACATCTGTGAAGAGGCTTCCCTGTGATGCTTGGACAGACGGGCAAGTGCAAATCTATATTCCACAGACACTGTAAAAAACCTACCTCCACAGGTACCTCTTACATGTACAAAGTCTCCTGGCAGATGGTTCTGTGGTTGCTGTTGACAACGTTTTCTCCAAAACATTGTCTGCTGGTCTCCAACTAGTATTTTGCCTGCGAGTAGCTGTGTTCAGTGAAGTCTTTTGAGTTACGTTGACACCCATGTTTATATGTGTGCAAAGGGGCTTTTGTATGGGTGGTTGAAGCATCGCATTGTTTGCACTAACAATTTCTACCAGAATAAATAGGGAGCAGTGCTGTGTGTAGGACACACATAGCATGTAGGCTACACACACACACATATTTGGATGGAGCTCCACACAGGTGTTGCCATCAACAGTATCCCTAATACTGACTGGTACTTCGGTTGACACCATAAGACACATAATTGCCCCCAGAAGTGGACCCTGGCATCACTGTTAAGAGATGCAGCCCCTTCCACCAATATGGAGGTGGCTCACTCTACATCTGAGTGCCACATGATGAAACAGCCCCCCATTTGCCCATTCAGGACATAGGCCTGCCTTGTTAGGCAATCCGCGAAGTGTGGGAGCCCACGATACCTCACGTAACTCTGTGTACAGTAACAGAGAGTGGAAATAGGTCTGTAAGCAGAGCAAGCAGACAAGCGATAAATATAGACTACTCGTAATTCCTCTTTCCTTAGTCATGGAGGGACAGTGTGAGTTTTATAAACTTATAAGGAATATACAAACAGTTCCAAAACGAAAATAGCTTGGAGTAATTTTTAAGTGTGTGAAAAGGCTATTTCTTCCACCCTGTCCGTTTTAAGCAGCTGTGACAGGCCACAGGAAGTGAGGGGTATCTTGGTTCCATCTGTGACGATCACAACGCTGACGAAGAGCTCAGATAGAATCGACCCTTCTGCAGTGATTTCTTTTCTTTTTTAATGAAACACTTAAGGGGAAAAAAAAAAGATGAAGAAGGTGTGAGTCGTGGGTGAGGAGCAGCTTGGGCTCCCCGTTAAGGATGGGGTTGTGACATCTTCCCGCCCCTGATGTCCTCAGGATCCTCCATCGAGTGGCCCCGCCTGAACAGGTGTTCCTGGCTTCGTTTCTCCCCCATTCAAACTTGTCTGTGTTTCTCAAACCTCTGTGTAGGTTTTGAATATGACTTTAGAGGAAAGAACTTTTGGACAGTTTTTGACAGTGCATTAGGGTAGCTTGATTTTTGTAAAAGAATATTTTATGAAAATAAAGGGTGTGGGGAGTGGGAGGTTGGATTCCCTGCTCCCCTTCTTGATATTTGACTGACTTCTTCCTCACTTCTGTAGAAAGAGCCCTTTCTGGGGTGCATCCTCAGCTCCGTTTCTATAGTGATCATGCTCGTTAGCAACTTGCAGCCTCATCCTGGAGCAGGGAGAGGCTGATGCTGAGTGCAGGAGAGGGCCGCAGAGTTGGTGACCTTTCCCTGCAGATCAGATCGCCCTTCCCCTTTTCCCTAATATCAGAGAACTACACAATGTAGTCAGTTTGATGAGTATTGAGTCTTCCTTTATAATAAATCCAAACTGAATAGATTCTGGGGTCAAAACTAGCCTCACCACCGATTTCCAACTCATGCACCTGTGATTTTATTACTGCTGGAGAACAGTAAGACTTTCAGGGCTCACTTCCCCATGTGTGGCTCGTCAGAGTCAAATGTATGAAGGAGAGTAAAGGAGAATGAAGTGCCCACAGGGACCCTAACATGGCTGAATCTTGACCACGCCATGCTAAGTGCAGAAGAAAGCCTTTCGCAGAGCATCACATAGTGTGTGAAGCCACACATAGGCGATGTCCAAAAGGGCAAATTTGTAGAGACAGAAAGTAGATTAGTGATTGCCTGGAGCTGGAGAGGGGGCCAGCTATGAGAGGAGGTTTCTGGGCAGATACCCAGTGGGTCATGTTTGCAGGACTCTGGGAACAGACTTAAAGCCATCAGTTTGTATACGTGACAGGGGTGGCTTGATTGTGAATCCCATCTCCACAAAGCTATTAGAAGGAAACACCTGAAGGCAAAACACAGCACCCACAAGACCCATCCTTGACCCAAGGGTGATGATGGCTAGGCTCATCTCACTGAGTCCTCGGTGTTAACTGCAACTTCCTCCATGCATCTTTGCTTTGGTGGTTGCTCCTCCTTTACTCTTACTAATTTTGGCTCTTGAAATCTGTATTTAATACCGATGCCCTGGACGGTGTCACTTTCCTCCTTCAGATTTCTTATTTGCCTCCTCCCCTTTTTCTCTTGTCTCTTTAGTCCTCTACCCAACACAGCTTACTCAGTCCTGGAGACATCAGTGACCCAGCGGGCACTGGCTGTAGATGAGTATTTCTTTTGCTTGTTCATGATGTGCTCATGGGTGCAGCCAGCAGCCAGGGGTGGGGTGTTTCCTCCAACCCTTTGGCTTAGCTCAAAAATGAAAATGCCAAGTGAGCAGCTCCTCAAACCTGACTGTTCGAGCCTCCATTTCTATGTCTGGAAAGGCTCCATCCTGGTCTGGCCAAGAGGGGAGCACACAGGTGAACACAGAGGACCATTTTTATGTTCCTCACCTGGAACCAAGGTTTCAGTCTTGTGGAGAATATAAGTTGGTGAAGAGAAGGCGCTCTAGCTGTCTGATCTCATTAGGAAGACTTGTTCGGGTGGATGGGGTTCTTGGGAGTTGGGCCTACCTTCCTACTGATGATTTGTACAGATTTATATACCCCCCAGACTGTAACTCTTCCTCCTTTCCGCGAGGGGGAGCTGTAGCTTCTGGGTGGCAACATAGAGGCAGTGCTTGCAGATAAGGGCCAGGGCTCAACCTAGCAGATCTGTACGCAAGAGGCGCGCTTGGTGGTTCTGTTTGCTATATAACTCCATACTTACAGACTCAGCAGGCCTGTTTCCCCTCCCCCCCCATGTCATCTGGACGTCTCACCATCTTACAGAGGTCATGTGTAATGAATTGAGTTTTGTCCTCTAGAACAAGCTGTGCACTTTAAAGAGGAAAACGGGGCACTCGAACTTGTGATTTGTTCTTTTCTTGATGGACACATGCTTTTAAAAGATGCCTTAAGAGGGACTCCCGTAGGCCTTTTCTTTCAGACAACAGAGACACTGAAACTGTGCATCTCTGGGACAGAGGAAGTACGGATGCTGCAGCCAGCAGGACAGAGTATCCGGGTTCAAAGTCCAACTTAACAATGATTAAATGGGATGGTTAACAGGCTTGGAGAATGATTAAATCTCCATGTTTCCATTGGACCATCTGCAAGTGAGGATATTGCTACTGACCCCATGTGGCTATTAGGAAGATTAAGTTAACTAAATGTATATAAGAGACTGAATATATTGCTAGACACATGAAACATACTCCATGAATGTTAACTTTAGTTTAGTGAGAAGGGCTCTATTTGAGGCCGGGGATATAAATGGCATTCGTATAGGAGAGGCTCAACCAATGACTGAAAAAGAAGAACTAGGGACTTCATTGAAGACCACTCAGAGAGCTGCCCGCAAACAGCCCTGGTCTTGGAAGCCCACCTTGACTGCTGAGTCCCGTGCAGTGTTCGGACGACTTCAGTGTTAGTTTGGAGGCAGCAGCAGTCCTGTTCCTTTATTGTCCCCTGAGCTGTGACTAAGGATAAAATGGCAGGGCAGGATTACCATCTGGGAAGATTTGAGTTTGAATATGTGGAATTCTGAAAGAAAAGCATCCCTGTTCCTGAGTACCTGGCACCTGGCACCGGGGACCCTGCGCTGTATTATCCATCTTGGGTGTCAGGAGAAGCTGGTCATGATGCGTAGTAATCTCTGACATCTGAAGTCACACTGTTCCTTGGGTAAGGCACCATCCTCACCACCAGCTGTAATGCAGCCATCCTCTTCTTAAAGCCAGTTGTGGTGCACATGCAAACTGATCTGAGTAGGTTCTTCCTTGGTTCTAGCAGTTACACAGACACACCAGGTAGGCCAGGGGCCTGGGAGACAGGCACCCCCCCCCCCAACACTCCAGGAGCCTTCACTCTTTCCCTGGACTCTGCGTGTCATTCTCTTTACATTCTGTCTTTGCTGTGCCCCCCACCTCTCTCCTCTCCCCTGCTATCTTTTGTGCTTCATCACCCCCATGGCGATACCACCCTTTTATCCTTTCCTCCCAGATCCTGGTGAACCCACTCACACATGTGCACACCCAATGGGCCAGGAATGTACAGCCGTGGGGGGACGCTATACCACATGTGCTGGTCATAGAGGCTAATGGCAGAAAAAGCCTGAGCAACTCTTTTGCCCTACACCTTGCTTGAAGGCTCGCCTAGGTTCTGGAAAGACAGTCATGGATATGCATGAGCTAGATGATGACCTCTAGACTTCCTATTGATTCTAAGACTGGTTGGGTGAAAGGGAGGAAGCAACTGCATGAGCCAAAACTTCAGGACACACCTAGGCACACAGTAGGAGCATGGTATCTGATCCCCTTCACCAGCAGGGGCAGATTTAATGCCCTGGGAGCTTCCTGCCGGTGACTGTCTGCTATCCAGACGCTGAAACCACCCTGCAATCCAGTGTCCCCTCTCAGGGGGAGTGGAAAGTGGGCGAAGACAGCTAACAGAGTCAGGATGAGCAGTGGAATTATCCCTGCACTGTACTACACCCCAGGATTTTAGAAGGTGTTTGTTAGCACACAGGAGGTGCCTGGTCCAGGGACCTTTGTGTAGTAGAAAGAAAGTTGAGTCTTAAAATCTTCTAAGACTGCAACACCGGGGCCCAGGATTTGGAGAAAATAAGAACTTTCAGGTTCACTGTGAGCCGAGCACAAACACATGGTCCTACTGAAAGTGGGTAAAATGAAGACTTTCTGACTTTACTTAACTGTTTACCCCTATCTGCTTGCTTCTTTCTCCAAAGCAGGCTACAAGCAGTTCCTTTGCAATATCCTTTAACCTTAACTGGATACTCTTATTTGCCTGCTACTCTACAAAGCAGGCTACACACTCTTCATTAGCATTTTCACTGATCACCTTTACCATTGATATGCAAAAGCCAGCCAGCTGCTCTCTGCTTTCAGCTCCAAAAACTGCAGAAAAAAAAAACTTTAATACACAGTTTAAACTTTCCACTCGTGGGTCCTTACCACCATCCCCAGCCTTCTCAACCAAAATACCAAACCAA
>PVHY01018280.1:8626-29030 GCA_004024945.1 Uropsilus gracilis
CCAAAAAAAAAAAAAAGAAAAGAAAAAGAAAAAAAATATTTAAGCTCCCCCCCACCCCCATCCTAAGGTCTCATCATCTTTGTGTCGGCTTTCTCCCAGAAGTCTGATTATTCTGGGCAGCTGCCTATGGCTTCACAACTCTTACTTCAGAGTTTTTACTTTCAACTGTCCTGAGTTTGGGCTTGTTGGTTCATTGAAATGTAGTGCCTCTGTGTCATCCCTCCTAGATGTTGCTGCCCATGTCTTCCAGGAGTGTTTTGGTTCGTCCGCCTGGAATTTGCTGCCCTTGTCTCTGCTGTCTTCTAGAGTTCCTTACCTGTGCTGACCCCAGCAAGTTCCCTGCCTGCACTGAAAGTTGACCCAAACTTGCCTTTGCACTCAACAATATCACAATCAGCTAGCATTTCCTGAGTTAATTCTATGTGCCAAGGATTGTTAACAGTAAACTCTTCTAATCTTCAGTTACCCTTTAAGGTTTTAGTATTGACCCCATATTACTTATGAGGAAAATGGAACTTAGAGAAGTCAAATACTAAATCTCTACAACTATTGAATCTTAGGGAAGGTGATGAAACTGAGCTTCTAACGAGAAACCTAAAGTTCTTGCTGTTCATGTCACCCAGCAGACAAAAGACAACCAAGGCAGTTTGTTTAATCAGGATAACCCTTAAAGCTATTGAAAGTTTTAGTGAAGGGTTAGGTATATATTCTAGCCCAACTGTTTAAGTCCTAACGCCACAAAAAGACCCTGGTGACCTGAAATTACCAGAGCTTATTAACACTCATGTTTATGCTAAAACCCCCACCCAAGAGGATGTGCTTCACGGTTGCCATTTTCCAAACAAGTGATTCATACAGAGATGGAATCTGGTCAAGAAGCTACAGTGCTTCTGCACATTCAGGCATCCAACCCAGCCCTACCCTGTCTAACACCAGTGGTCCTGTCAAATCTTAGCTCGCTTTTGAAAGGGATGACAGTGCTTTGAGAGAGATCTGTCTCATAATTGATTCAAAAAACTTAGTCTGATTTTTAGTGGCTACTCACTTGCAATGAAATCCTCGAGTTCGGTAACATAATTACCTCACCCTATGGTTTCTTAGGAGATCTCAGAATGTGCTAATCCTTCTTAGAATACCTTAGCTAAAAATTATTTCTTCTGAAGGAGCCGCTCTGAATGAGATACCAATGATGCAAGACTTTGATTTTTATTTAGTCTCATTTATAAAAATTAACTTATTTGAAGTACTAAACCACTGGTACCATGAAAACCTGAGGACAAATTCACCACTGTGACATGTCTGCACAACATGTCATGGTTTTACAATTACACAGGATTGTTTATAAGGTCATACAGGGTCGAATCTGCAGGGAGAGGAATGTTGGAGTACACAGTATTCCAGAAACACAATCATGTATGTAGGAGAGCAAAAATCTGCCACCCTAAATCATATCTTTGGCAAGAGGTTTGTTTGTTTCAAGGGAAACTGACGGTTAGGTAGAAGCTGCTTTGATTTTCATCTTAAAACTTCAAAGCCTCTCCCAAGAAGACCTAATCTCCTTAACTTAAATGTGTGTTTTCTTGTTTTCTCAATAAACACCATATCTGAACTTCTTTTTCGTTCTCCAACTTCCCTTGTGTTAGCTAGGCTATTTAAGATGACAACTAAAGCCACAAAGGTGAGTTATTCAGCCATGCAGGGTCTCTCCCTTGCATACAGGTGGTAGACATGATATTATTAAATGTCTGTAAGTCTTTTTCTCTCATCAATCTGTCTGATGCTTGTTTGATTATTTGCCAGTCCAGAAGATCCCAAAGAGGCAAGGGAGGGTTTTTTTTATGCCTGACATATGTTGCCAATCTCAAGTTCCCCTAACCTTCATTCTCAGACACTTATTTTCATTTCAGTGGAAATGTTCATTCCAAGATAAGTTAGTCATTTCTACAGAAATGTTTTTAAAGATAGTGCTGAGGTGAGGAACAAAAAAAAGAACATGGAAACATATAAGAAAATGTTAAAAATAAGTCAAAATACATCAAATATCACAATAAATTTAAGAATCAATGATTCCCCATGTGAGTAACACAAATTTTCAGATAGGATTCAAGTACAGAGTCAAGCTGCATGCTGTTTATAAAACAAATAGCTAAAATAACCACCAAAAGAGACTGAAAACATAGGCATAAATAAAAAAGGAAATAGATATAAATGTATACCTAAAAAATTTAAAGAGATGTTAAAATGTTAATATTAGATAAAAAATAAGGGAAGATGAGCAACACTAATAATGAAAAGGAAAAAATATTTTCCTCTTTCCCTTGTATTAATTTTATTGAGAAGACATAAGTATGAATTTTAATGCAATTGCAATGTGGTAACGATAGGCATAAAATAAAACTGGCAAAAATAGAGGATGAACAAATTCGGAGTGATAGCCAAAGAATATAATATGCCCATGTCAGAAGTAAACATTGGATGAAAATTTACAGGAAAATAGGCTATTTGAATATGCTGATGCAACATTTATGAAAATAATTTTAAAATCAGAAATGACACCAACATAAAAAAAGACGTGGACATTACAGTACAGAAACCCCATTTAAATGAGGTGAGAAGGCTAAAAAGAGAGTGCCCAACTTGTGCTAGTCAGCAAGCTATAGGACTCAGCATACTTTGCATCTTGCATGAAACATGTGCTGTTTTCCCCTCCAAAAGAAATAAGGGGGAAGATCTCCAAAAATTATGCAGAAGATTGTTAACCTTGACTTTGAAGAAGTGCACATGGGTTTTGTCATTAACACATTACACTCTATCCTCTCTTCTATTGTTGGTTTCCAAATAGACCCATTTTATTGTCTGAATAACTGATGGCTTTTGCTTAAGGTCAATAGATAATAAAAGAAAACAGGATACAATTTATTTGAAAATTAACAGATGTTTTTCTAGAGAACTTCTGGGTTAAAGAGGAAATAAAATTAGAAATGGAAGCATTTGTCAAAAGCAACTGATAATAAGAATGCTTTATATATCAAAGCCAACTCTTGGGATGGAGCCCAAGAGTATTCATAAAAAAGGATGTGTCCTGGCTTCTCTACTGAGCCTTCAGATACCTTCTGCTAGAGCTACATCAGTCAAGATATCAGTTACTAGTCACATGGAGCTGGCTACATTTAAATTCACTAAAATAAAAAATTTACCAAAACAATAAATGGTTGCACTAGTCATATTTCAAATGCTCAGTAGCCATAGGTTGTCAGAATTTATTGGCTAGCACTTGTTATAGAAAATTTCCATTTTTGCAGAAAGTTCTATTTGGGGGTATTCTTCTGAAACTTTGCCAGGAGCATACTAATTAGTTGACTTCACTGACTGTATCAATTACATTGGCCAAGCTGGCAACCTATTTACACCATTTTCAAATGCTTAAACCACATATTAAACCTACATCTCAGGAAAATAAATTCATCTTGATAGACATGGCTTAATCGACACTTTAAAAACACCTTTAGTATTCAAGACATCACCTCAAACAATTAAAAGTAGAACTACCATTCGACCCAACAATCCCACTACTGGGAATCTACCAAAGGATACAAAGACACTAATCCATAATGACAGTTATACACACATATTGATTGGAGCACTATTTATAATTGCCAAGGTATGCCAGTATGCCAAACAACCCAAATACCCCCAAATTGACAAGTGGCTGAAAAAGATGTGTTATATTTACACAATGGAATATTATGCACCAATCAAAGATGACAGTCTTATACCATTTGCAGCAACATAGATGGAACTAGAAAGAAATCATGTTAGTAGAAATAAACCAGAAAGAAAAAGAGAAATATGGGTGGTCTCACTTATATGAGGGCTTTAGGAAAAACAAACAGAAAAATGGACAAGAAAAATATAAAATTGCCAAAAATATAGAACTGCACTTGGGGAGGAATGTTAAAAGCTGAGTGAAGGTACAAGAAAGGATGGCGAGAGAGATTACTTAGCTATGATAACTAAGGATTGTTTGGAAGTAATGGACCAGATGACAATTTATTAAACAAAGAAAGGGGTTATTTATAAAGAACAGAGCACAACTCATGATGAATTTCAAAGGAGGGCAAATGGTGAGAGTGTAATAAAATTAGTTAAGTTATCAGTTTCTGTAAGGTAATTGGGGGCAAGGGGATCACTCACAAATTAGTTGTTATCTCTTTAAGGAATGTTTCCTTATGTAAATAAATATTGGAGGGAAGGCAAATGCTATTTATGCCTGTCTTGTCTCCAGTTTTTCTGGGACAGATAAGATAGCAAAATGAGGTGTTCCTCATTTCACAGCATGAGCCCAGCCTGGTCTGTGATAGCGCCCAACAGAGGAGGAAGAAAATGGGAGAGGGGGAGGGCACAAAAGACTGAGATCATTCACGGGTGAATAAAGTGACAGAAGAACCTTGGTGTAGACAATGAGGTAATATATATGTATATCTGTATATATGTACATATATATGTGTGCACATATGTATTTGTATATATACACAGGTATATGTATATTCACACATATATACAGATGTATATATGTGTATATATACACAGATATATATATATATATATATATATATATATATATATATATGTGCAATCGATTAAAAAAAAGAATTCAAGATATCAGTCACCAGACTTGTGGGGCTGGGCTGGGCTCACCTTTATGCTCCCCAAACTCTTATGGATACTGATTGTGGATATCTGATAATTCTTTAGGTATATTGATTTTCAGACATTCTGGCTGCTTTTCTGGGCTATATTGTCATGGACATGGAGGTAAAAAGTGTGGTATGAGTGGTCCTCCAAAATACCCCACATTGTCTTTAATGGAACTACCCCATGCAGAGAGTCATTGGAAAGTATTTAGGGAGAAGAGGTAGAAAGGTTGATATCTTCCACTAGGAAGGGTCAATCAACAGAACTGAGGAATTCAGAGTTCTCAGTCCTATTTCCTTGTGCCAAGTTTGAGTCCCACTCTTCCCACTAAAGTAATATGCTTTAGTGTTAGTGACTGCAAAGGACATGCATTTATTGCCCCTGCCACTCTACAGCTCTCACAAAGCAGTATTAGCCTTCTAAGCCTGTCCTACAACTATAGCAAACTATAAATTCCTTTAAAGTTAGTATAAAGACTTTTTTTCCTGCCTAAGCTAAAACCTTCCTGACTGCTTGGTAGAGTTTTTGAGCATGTCTAGGGATGAGTTTGTTTAACTTTGAACATTTCCCATAAATGACTTCTGTCACTGAAATCATCTGGATGGCATTACATAATTTTAAATAATTCTGTAATTGTTGTATATTTTGTGTATTTGTATGCATATACCCTGAACATTTATATTGCTAGCCATGAGAGGATGATTATCTCTTCATTATCTTTTCACAGTTGGTAAACTCATGTTAACTAAATTCTTGAAGACTTTCTTGAAGATTCACTATGGTATTTCCTCCAGACAAATGGCAATGGTTGAGTCTGAGGCTCCTTGAGAACATAGGCTATGGGTTTTAGGTGGGCACTATGAGGGCGGTGATGCCACGGAGCAGCCAGACCATAAAGGAACTCTGTGGGCTCTCATGGTCAAGATTAATTGCCTTCATGAAACATCTTTCCAGGTACTTGGTGTTCACAGACCCTGGCGCTGTTTGCTTGCTCTGCTAATCATTCACCACCTTTGACTTCCTCCTCAGCTACCTGTTGGCAGTGTTGGGTTTGTGATGGCCATTTCCTCTCTTCAAGGTCCCGAGAGCAGGATGTTCATATTCTAATAAATATATAGCTTTAGTGCTTGGCCAAGGTGTATGGGACCTAAAGAGGAGCTACTTGTCCTCATTTATCCCACATCCAACCTCACAATTGTTATTGGGTCAGAGCTGCTGCTTTTTCTCCTCTGAATACTGGCTAATGATCACAAAGATTAACCAAGAGGTGGAGATAAATGTGGAGTCAGGAGATGAATGGTACTTGTTTGCCCATCAGTGTTCACTATCTCCTTTAGGTCCACAGTTCTGAGTACTGGAAATAATATTACTACTGACTAAAAAGAAACGTTTCTTACACCTGTATTCTATCTTGGGTAGAAATGGGCCACTCAGAAGCAGACACTGGCTCTTTCCTGATTAAACACTTAGTGTAGTAACAGACTTGCTGTTAAATTAAATATTAAATATACACATTAATATTAGTGACTCATTGTAACTCTTGTCTCAATATATTTTCTTTTTAATAATAAATCATACCTAAAAGTCTAAATTTGCTTTAAAAGGTGGTTTTCCAGGTTCATCAACCACCCAGTAGAGAGAACATTGAGGATAGGTCAGGACCTTTCATGGTAATCCCCCAATATGTCTATTAGAGAAAAACTAAGGGTTCAGGTAGAGGCTCAGTATGTATACATATGAGCATATGCTCTTTCTGAACAAAAAAGGTATATGTTCAGGAAGAATAGACTTGTCTTTGATACATAACCAAAGATAAGGGGAAAGAGATACACAGATGTATGTGAGGAAACTTGCCTTTTCTGGACAAATTGTGTGCTTCTATCTCTCCTATCTCTCTCCTCTGCTCCCCTGATTAATGGGTGGAAATGGTTAAAGTTCACAAGGGCACACATTCTCACAGGTGCATTTATTTGTATCACTCTCCTTTTCCAGCAGTAATCTGATCGTCCCCTGTGTACTAGAATGGAATGGAACAATGAGACCTGCCACACCAAAAGCGTAGGCTTCTGTCTAGAGCTTTGCATTCTGTCAGAATACAGTGGGCAGATGGGAGTGATAAAAGTAGGTAGAATTAGCTCTGTTGATGCAACCCAAGACCTGAAAAGACCTTGGGGAAGCAGAGGGTAAACTGAGCTTTGTTCTTCACCCCTTAGCCAGACAGATATTTCATGAGAAAGTTCAATGGTCACTTCTACCCAGGGCTGTATCTTTTCTGTTATGGACTCTATCAGGCAGTGGTGGTTTCTAATGCCACACTGGTCAGAGACTCTTTCCTGCATCCTTCGTGCCCTTCCAAGAATAAGGGAAGATGGGCCAGGCTGAGGAGAATATCTTATCAAGGTTTGTTGAAGGTGGTGACTGGTTCCATCTCAGCGGTATATGTGATCTTCTGTATTGATGACGGGATGGTGCTAATAAGCAAGGAGATGCTACCAAGATTCATGTACCCTCAAGAATGGCAGCACCTCACCATGTTCGTCCTCCTCACCCTCAACGGTTGTGCAGACATCGTAAGCAAGAACTTGCTGCCTCAGCGGTATGTGGTCCTAGAAAAAGTGTCTCAGGTCCTGAGCTTCTATGTGCTCCTGCTGCTGCTAGTGTCCCATATTCAGGCTTCCACAGAGGTGGAGCTCCAGGTCCATTCGCTACTCATCTTGGTGGTGTCCCTGCTAATGCTGGTGCTGACGGCAGAGCTGTGGGTCCCCAAAACCATGCCCCTCTTACTCATCGAGACCTTTCTGTTCATGCTGATGGGTTCCTGGCTGATGCAGGCCGCTTTGATTCTGTTTCATCCAGTTTCTGGTTGCCCATGGCAGGACAATGACATCAGTGACATCATGTTTGTCACCACCTTCTTCTGCTGGCACATGATGGCCAATGCCTTGTGCCTGCTGGGCATCTATGGTGTCTCTTCCTTTTGGCATTTGTTACAGAAACCCAGAGACACCCCCTATTACATGTGTGCTGTAGGAGCCCAATACAAGTTGCTGCAGCAAGTGGAGCAGCTGGAGAAAGATGAACAGGCACTCCTGCTTTCCAAGAGCTCACCCTGAGGCAGGCCTTGGGTGCCTGGCATGTGTGCACCCCACTTTCCTCTCCATTGGGTCTCTCCCACAAGTGTCTTGCACATGCTTTGGTCCTGTGTAAAAGTAATGGCCATGATGGAGTCTATGGCTGCTGAGAAGAAAGGGAGTGAAGGACATGGAAAAAGGACACTGATAGGATCATGTGGATAAGCAAATGAATGGGAGAAATGAAGTGTGGAAGAAAAAACCCTGGCAGCAGAGAAGCACAGAAGGAAGACCTCTGCAGGGAAGAGAGCAGGGTCGAGAGGTCAGGTGGTCACCAGCTGCTTTTCCAGATTTTACCAAGGAATAAAGACTTCTCACAAATAAAGACTTCAGTATGGATATTTCTGGGTGCCAGCTAAAGTGACACCACCATGTGGAAACAGCATAGATGTGTCACAATTCACTTATTCCACCAAGCTGAGATGTTAAGAACCTCATCTACTTTTTTAATTGGTGTAAATGAAAACGTTTCAAGCTGTGAAGGTAAAGCGTGAATTAATGCTTTCAGATCCCTACCCCAAATTTTCATTACAGGTCACCATATTTCCTAGTCCTGACCTCTAACTCAGCAAAATAATGTACTTAGCTACTTGTTTAATTAACTACCACCAGCTCCTCTAGCAATTCACTGAATCCTGCACTTGTGACTGTCAAATAACACCCTGTAACTTAGAACCAGTCATTGCCTGGCACATTTTTACTTGAGAGAGTTATTTTACAACCAGTTTTAAATCTCCTACCTGACAATCACCAAGGATATCTCCTCCAGAAAACTCTCATTACTGTCCTGTGATCTAAGACAGTTCAGCGACTCATCTATGTCTACTGTTACGTGGCCCAAGCTGCTGCTTCACTCTCTCTGTCCTGTCTCTCATTGTTCCTGTGACAACTTTTACTTCACCAGCTAAAAGCAAACTCCTGAAGAGAGAAATTTTCTAAATCCCAGTTACCCAGTTACCTAATTTGTCCTATATATTCCAGAATATAACCTTTTTTTCTGTACAAGTCATGTTTAAGAAAGTTGTTGGCTTCCTTAACCTGCCTTTCCAGTCTCTTTGACAAGCAAAACCTGACTGCTCTGCAGGCTTTCTGTAGGCATCTGCTGTCTAACAACTAAATCATCTAAGCAGCAGATCTACTCTCTTCCTGCTTTACATGCAACATAAACTCCATAGTTCTATTTAAATGTTTCTCTGAACATCATTTTTACCATACATAAATAAGATATGCCCTATTGACTTTCCAGGAGTTGTGATAACTAAGACCCCAGGGGATGAGTTTGCCCAAAGATCCATGGCTGATCAGAGATAGAACTAGACTCCAACAGGCAGGTCTGTTTCTATCATCTGGCCCCTGGGCTTCCCTGCAGAAATCCAGACAAGCAGACGGAGAGAAGGGAAACACGAGTAGACCCAGCTGGTATAAGTGCCATTATGCAATTATCCTCAGACCTTCTACCTGGTGTGGACATGTCACACTGCCCATCTCTACTCCAGGCTCCTGAGGTATGGAGAGGCTTATGGGACTAGACATCTCTGGCTGGGGTTTACATTTCAAGGTGCAGGTCAGAGTGGAACTTAGGAGAAATTTACAAGTGAAACTAAGTGTTTCTAATCCTTATATCTCTTGGTTATGGTCTTTATTATTTTTCTTCTGGCATTCCATTTTTTTCTATTGCCCTTTTTGAATACTCATGGTAAATGATGAAGAAACTCAGAAAAAAACTTTCTCACAGTTCCTTCAAGTTATATGTGCCCTAGTTCTAAAACACAAAGCAAATCTCTGCTACTTAATGAAATTCTCCCAACATAATGTCTCATTAAATGTATCTTCTGGGTAACATGCCTGCATTTACAGAAGCATATTTAAATTAAAGACACTCAGTTTCAAAAACTTCTTAGCATGGTTTTAATGTAATTCAGCAAAGTCATTCTAAATTATATCTGGAAAAGAAATATAGAGAAGAACCTAGGTAATTTTTCTTTTAGAAAAATTTTTGTTTTAGAAGAAAACAAGAAGGGATCCCAGGGTTCAACACTTGGGAATATAGTTTTTATAGGCTACCATCCAAGCCAGAAATTCTCCTTTCACACATTCCCACAGATTAACTAGAACTCTGCTGCTACTCAAGCATCTATTGTATTCTCCTTATGCCTTGCTCACTTCCTGACCCATGGAAACTATGAGATAATAAATTTGTGTTGCTTATGCTCCTGAGTTCAGATTCATTTGTCACACATCAGTAGAAAACTAAAATGGGTGGTGTTCATTTTGGGTGAAGGTTTAGCTGGTAATAAAAATAATGAAATAATAATAATAAAATAATGTACTTATTGACATGTGACCTGGTTACTGGAAGTCTGTATCCAAAATGAAGCAGAGAAACTAATGAGAATGGGAAGCTTCAGAACCATCAAGTTCTTGTGTTCTCTGTCATCATGAGGCAGATTCTGTGAATTAAATGTCCAGGGTCCAAGGAACACTGACTTGGACAGGGCTTACGACAATTCTAGATTTTAAGATACTGAAGGTAGAGGAGGGGTTGGATGGGAGTCATCAACATCATTCTTCTTCAGGTAGTTTGGCACAACAAATGTGACAGATAGGAGTCCATTAGCTACTATTTACTCAAGTTTACTTGAGTTTTCACTGAACCTCTTGGGGACTTGTATTAATCAATGTGTATTAACTAATTAAAACAGATAAACCCTGCATCTTAGTGATTTAATATGACAAGAGGTTATTCTTCCACACACATCAACAGCCAGTTGTTCTAGCTGGTGGGCCTTATCCCTGGTCTCTCAGAAGCCAGGTTCATCCCATCTTGTTCTTTCTCCTTTTCTGGGGCCTCTCAGCCTCCTGTGTTCAATCAGCAGATATGGGGGGGGAGGGGGAAAGGGTGGTGATTAGGTGGAAAGCTGTTATTAACCATGCCTTGAGGAGATGTGATTTACTTCCAGGCACGTTTGGCTGCACAAATGTAGTCACTGAAAAGTTGGGCAAAGTGGTTCTTGGCTTCCTGGCAATTTCCCAGCAAAAGTTTCTGGTGGTAGAAATCTGTACCTACACACTGAATTTTAAAATGTACAGCTTCCAGGCCAGGCACGGTGGCTCGTGCTTGTAAGCTTCGGCCGGGGCTAGGGATCACGGTTCGAGTCCCGCCTGGGGCCCGTAGCGAGACCTAGCTCCAAAAAAAATAACTGGGTGGCATGGTGGCGCGCGCCTGTAATCCCAGCTACCTGGGAAGCTGCGGCTGGGGATTGCTTGAGTCTGTGGCACCCCGGGCAATGAGAGCCTGCAGTTCCACGGGCAAAAGTAGCAAGACCTACTCTCAAAAAAAAAAAAAAAAAAATGTACAGCTTCCAAACTACAGAATTAAGAATCCTGAACAAAACGGAGTTAATGTTAACTTCTACTTGGGGGATACAGATTCTAGGTTAGAAAATAAATGGTCTATAAAAAAGCAGACTTGGGCTACTCAAGTCCCTCAGATGCTGGTATGATTTCAGAGCATAGTCATAAGACAAGGATGAGTATGACAGAGGTAAAGTGAGTCTGTGTTTCTACCTTGTCAAAACTTCCAGAAGAAAAGGAAATTTGGGACTATGGAAATTTGACAGTTGAAACTCTGAAAGCTAAGTCATTGTTATGGAATGAGGTATAAAGATCATCTTGAAGAAAAATTTGAAGAGGAAAATTATGAGCTGATATGCTAGAAAAAATAAAATACTGGTCTTTTAAAGTCAGGAAATTACAATGCTCTTTTCTATCTCTTTTAAGCCTTGCTTTGGTAAGATACTTACCCCAAGGCAAAGTATCTCTTACTTGAAATAAGATTAAAATTGGCACCAGCATAGATGGGCTGTCTCTGACATGTATCCATTTTCAGGGACCACTCTGTATGTCTTGCTCAAACCCCAATTTTCTGCTTTTATTCCTCCCCCCACACACACACATGGTCTATTTCTCCCATACACCCAGGGGAGTTGCAATCATTTTTGATGATGATGATGATGGCAACCATCCCGAGCAGAAAGCTCAATTAACAGATACTCTTAGAAAGCACCATACTAAAACCCCACAGGTATTAGAAGTTTAGAGCCTAACTTTCTAGATGGCATTCCTGACCAAACCTCTACCTCTTCCATGAACTGTTATTTTCACTAAATCTTTAAAACATATATTTCTTTCATCATGTTACTCTGCTGTGGCTCTCTCAATTCAATGTGGGACCGCTATGATGAGGAGCTGCTGAATTTTGTCATTTGGTGTGAGATAATGCTGCCTGTGCAAAATATATGTTGAACTTCGATGACAATATAAAATAAGGAACCTAAAATGTCATTTATTATTTTATATTCACTACAAGTTGAAATAATACTGGATTAATTGGTCTACGGCCATACCACCCTGAACATGCCCGATCTCATCTGAAATAATACTGGATTAATTGGGCTAAGTATAATGTAACAATGACTTTCACTTTTTATGTTTTTTTTGAAGTAGCTATTAGAAAATTTAAATTATCTATGTGATATTTGATTTGAGTGAACAAATAACTTAGTCCATGCACGTACATGTATTACTATACATGTTGCATGTCTTCAACTCAATTGCAAGCTCTTTGAGGATATGAGCAAACACATACTTCTCTATAACTCCTGTTACACCTATTAGAATACATAGCATTTTGTAAACTCAGGGTGACTAAATTCTTGAAGACTCATTCTGTCATTTCCTCCAGACAAATGGCAGTGGTTGAGTCTGGGGTTCCTTGAGAACATAGGCTATGGGTTGGGGGAGCATTCTAAAGGGGGTGTTACCACGGATCAGCCAGACCTTGAAGGAACTCTGTGGACTCCCACAGAGTCAGTTACCTTCATGAAACATCTTTCCAGGTACTTGGTGTCCACAGACCCTGGCACCGTTTGCTTGCTCTGCTAATCATTCACCACTGTTGGCTTCCTCCTCAACAACCTGTGGGCAGTGTTGGGTTTGTGGTGGGCATTTCGTCTCTTCAAAGTCCTAAGATCAGGATGTTCATGCTTTGATGAACATCATGTAGCTTTGGAACATGATCCAAATAGAGACCTGAAGATCCCTGGAGGGTTCTTAAGAGGGGCTACTTGTCATCCTTTGTCCCACGTCTAACCTCACAATTGTTACTGGGTCAGTGTTGCTGTTCTCTGTCTTCCTCTGACCACTGACTCAGAGCTGCCAGGAAGAGTCCAGAGAATAAGCATAGAGAGCTGGGAAATGCTCTGCCACGCCTCTCTTACTTGGACCGCAGTCTCAGAGAATGAAAGGCAACTTTAGCACCAACAAAATTTCTCCCCTGGAGGCCTACGGGTACTTGAAGAGAAACAGACTCTGTGTTGCTCCCAAAGGAAAGCCAAAAACCAAGGAAAGTCCCTTGGCTCCTATCCTCTCTGATTGACTTCACAGCATCAATCCAATTTCCTCTTTGAATCTCTTCCTTCTAAGTACCAAGCTCCACATTGTTTTGATAAATTAACAAAAATATGCTCACTTCTGTACAATAATATTCATGCTTCTAATTTTCATTTTCATGGAAAATTAAGTGACTCGCTTCTTTTCAGATAAGGAATGTGATCCAGCAAATCAAAGGGAACTGAAACTAAAATCCAGATTTCTGACTTCCAGTCAAAGTGTTTTCCACTTTGACTTCTTAATACTGTTTCTACACCTCACTGATGACAGTGCTCATTTCCAGATTGTGGGATTACCAGTGATTGTAATATTTTTTCTGCTTATTATTTCAACTTGTTTTCTACAATGATCATGTGTTCAGTGAATAAAGACATCTAAAGTTAAAATTTTAATAAAGCAAATGCCTTTTGTTTTTCTAATTGGTTTTCACACTCAAATCTGCACCCCTATGAGATCTCTCAATAACAAGAAGAAATGTGACTTATTGGTATCCACAAGGTTTGGTTTTTCTGGTATTAAGTGGACTTGAGGAAGAAGAGTATTTTCATGAAGTAGAGCTGTGACCTGGGTGTGAATTATTCTTCTCCCCACTAGGGGCACTATCAGCACATACTTGCTGCCTCTGTCCCACAGAATTGCTTCTACTGAAGGGACAGATGATTGACTACCTAGAGATCATGAGGTTGGCATGGTTCATGTTGAATGTTGCACTTCCTCTCTTCCCAGTACACCTGTCACCTTTAGAGAAATTCCTATTCCAAGAACCTCCTACAATAAACTCAGGGCCATTTGGGTACTCAAGTCATGCCTTGCATTTCTTTCTTTTTTTTTTTTTTTCTTTTTTTTTTCTTTTTTTTTTTAAGACTAGGTCTCGCTATTTTTGCCTGTGGAACCGCAGGCTCTTGTTGCCTGGGGTACCACGGACTCAAGCAATCCCTATCCTCAGCTTCCCAGGTAGCTGGGATTACAGGCGTGCGCCACCACGCCCAGCTATTTTTTTTTGTGCCCCAGGCGGGACTCGAACCGCGATCCCTAGCCCCGGCCGCTTCATAGGCTGAAGCTTACAGGCACGAGCCACCGTGCCTGGTCTTGTGCCTTCCATTTCTTGCATTTTGTTCTTCACCATCCCCTCTGTGATATATACACAGTACCTGGGCCTCGGTCGTCTGAGCCGCATTAGACTGGTCAAGTGACAGATACATGAAGCTAAGTTACATGAGCTACTCCACTTTAAACTATAGACAGCCATAATCAACCATGGAAGCCATCCTCTCAGCAGTCTCTGTATTTTAAGGACTATACCTTAATCCTTTGTGTCATTTAAGAATGGCTCATGGTATAGTATGAAATTGATTTTTAATTAAAGATTATACCTTACACATATGTGGTAATGAAGTATGCGAAGGGTGCTGATTCTCAGCTTTGTGCCAGAGTGAATTCTGGTCAATATGGCAGCAGTGAGGAGGGATATTACATGAAGTCTGGGTAGCACCGGGACAACATGAAACCCATAAGGACACATTGAAGCACATGGCCTCATGCAGCAGTGGCAGGTGATTGGAGAGGAAGTTGGTGCCCCTCATGATGCTCAGGGCACTGTAGGCCTTGTGGCTTGAAGTGCCAGGAAAGTGACCCAGTGACCAGTCACAGAATGCAGGAGGTACAGCGACACCTAGCACCCTCCACCTTGACACCTGGCACCCTATATCTCTGGAGTGTGTTCAGGGTGCTGGTTCAGTTCCCCTTCAGAGTTTCATGCACATTTCTCTTGTCAAAAACCCTACCTGGAACTATGCAAGGAAGGGAGTTCTGGGAAACACTGCTCAGGCTCTGGTAGGTTGACACGTCATAAAACCATGAGGCCCAAAGATCAGAAGGCAGTATTTCAAATTCTTGTGCCAGCCAGGAAAGATGCTGAAGTGGGTGAAGTGGCCAACTTGAGGGTTGGGATAGTGATCGAGCATTGTTGGTGATTTTCAGGATATGTATTTATAGGATAGAAAATCAGGAGCGGGGCTAAGTACACAGTATGCGGCCACACAGCCAAATGTTTATAAGTGTGTGTCCGAGAGAACATTCCACAGTTAGTCCAAAGTTAGGCTTGAGAAGCAACGAAGGACCCTTAGGGCGCCTTCTTGTCTGGGTCCTTGGCAAGACAAGGGTAAGGAAGCCATGAGAGAAAGGACAAGTGTGACCGGAGCACCTCAAGGCCCTCGAGAGGAACCTGCTTCCTTTTTTGGCAGAGCCGGTGAGTTCTCAATGTACCAGAGTGGAATGGAATAACGAGGCTTTGCCCCCTCAAAGGTGTAGGAGACATTTCCTCTCTGTGGTGAGCAGTGGGTGAGCTAAGATGATAAAAATTGGTGGAAGACAATTATTTCTACGGTCCAGATCTTGAAGGGACCCCAAGAATAGACGTGGCTGAGTCTCATTCTTCCATCCTTCGTTAAACAGATCTGTGGTTCAATGGGTACTTTTGCTGGTCATGTGTACCCAGGGCTATTCCTGGTGGCTTATGGACTCTATCAGGCTTTAGTGGTCTCCAGGGCTGTGATATTCAATGACTCTCTCCCGCGTCCTTCATGCCCTCCCAGGAGTAAGGGAAGATGGGCCAGACTGAGAAGACTATCTTATGGAGGTCTGCTGAAGTTGGTGACTGGTTTCTTCTTGATGATATACGAGATCAGCTGTGTCAAAGGAGGATTAGTGCTGATGAACAGAGATCTGCCACCAAGATTCATGTACCCCAAACAGTGGCAGCACCTCACCATGTTCCTCCTCCTCACCCTCAACGGCTGTGCAGACATCGTAAGCAAGAACTTGCTGCCTCAGCGGTGTGTGATCCTAGAAAAAGCAACTCAGGTCCTGAGCTTCTACGTGCTCCTGCTGCTGCTGGTGACACACAGCCAGGGCTCAGTGGGGGTGGAGTTGCAGGTCCACTCACTGCTCATCTTGGTGGTGTCCCTGCTGATGCTGGTGCTGACGGCAGAGCTGTGGGCCCCTGAGACCGCACCCCTCTCACTCATCGAGACCTTTCTGTTCATGCTGATGGGCTCCTGGCTGATACAGTCTGCCTTGATTCTGTTCCAGCCAGTCTCCGGTTATCCGTGGCAGGACGATGATGTCAGCGACATCATGTTTGTTACTACCTTCTTCTGCTGGCACGTGATGGCCAACGCCTTGTGCCTGCTGGGCATCTATGGTGTCTCTTCCTTTTGGCACTATTGCTACAGACCAGCCTCAATGTTGACGAGACCCAAAGATACCTCTTATTACATGAACGCCGTAGGAGCCCAATATAAGTTGCTGCAGCAAGTGGAGCAGCCGGAGAAAGATGAACAGGCATTCCTACTTTCCAAGAGCTCACCCTGAGACAGGGCCTTGGGTACCTGGTGCATGTGCACCCCAACTTCCTCCCCTTGGGGTCTCTCCTACCAGTACCTTCCACCTACGTGGTCCTGCGTGAAGGTAATGGTGTGATGGAGAGCAGTTGATCCTCTTTAGCTATGCATTTCCCATCCCTGAACCTGAGTTGATGAGAGAGGGACCTGAAAGAGGGGTGTTGATGGGCTTGGTTGGGGGAGTGGGAAAGTGCAAGAAATCAAAGAATGCGTAGAAGTCAGGCCTTAGACGGGAGGCAAACAGAGCCCAGTGGTCATGTCACCAGTTGCTTCTTCCAGCCATTCCTCCTAGTCACTGTCATTTACCTGAGGGAATAAAGATTTTTCACAAGTCTACAAGAATGACTCAAGTCTCATCCTGATAAAGAAAAGAGAGCATACCTCTCTTTGCTTCCCAAAGTGGCACTGCTATGTGGGGGCCATGAACCGAACAGATCATTTACAGAGGTTATAATGAGCACATATAGGAAATGATGTAACTTGTTCTAACATTACATTCTTGTTCAGGTGTCTACACCGTAGGTGTTGAGGGCAAATCTTCCCCAAAGACGCTATTTCAGAAACAAGTAAAGCAAATTTAACTGCTAAAGGAACAGATTTGAGGAGGCTCTTTAAATCGCCTCCTCTCCTCCCCTCAGTTTTTAAGGATTGGCTGGCTTCATTTCTAATTCAAATGAATAAAGTGAGATTCTACTGATGCTACAACTCAAAATTGCATAATTCAAATTTTCAGTTGAATTAATGTTCAACTTACTATTTTTTGCTCCTATTCTAACCAATGCTCCCCTAGCTGCCATTATCACCCTTGCTCATGTAGTTTACTAGATCCTGTGCCTGGATCTTTTCAAATTTCACTGCCCAGCATCTCACAGAAAGCTATCCCGTATCCCATTTTCACATTATTTGGTAGCAGCCTGAAAACTAGCTTCACTCCCTCAGCCAGTCTCAAGAGTAGCCCTAAGAGACCTTCTCAAAGAGCCTGACTGCCTCCTTCATTCCGGAATTTGTCGGTACTAATACCAACCTGGTCTGGTTTATTTGTCCATTTCTGAAATCGTTTCCCTTGAAAAGATTTGCTCTCAACACCTGGTATGTAGACTCCTGAAAGATAAAGACATAATTTTAGGACCAGCTACAGCATTTCCTATGTGCGCTCCAATTAGGGAGCATAGGTGATATATAATAAAGGTTTATTTGCTTCCAGAACCCTTCCCTGCCCTGTCTCTGCTAAACATGTCAGAGACCAGTGCAAGCTCTGGAAAACAGTAAATAGCCCAAAGCCAAGTCATCTCTGGGTGACTCTCTCTTCCTCATTCTTTGCATAACAAAATCTACTACCTGTTTCCGAATTGTTTATGGTATTATTGTTTTCTAATCCTCACAACCATTTCTATAAGAAAGTTTCAGAAAACTGAGACTTGGCCGGTTGACTTGAATTACAACAGGAACAGAGCAAGACAAGGCTTCAGTGACTCAGTGACAATATCCTCCAGCATGGACTTTGCTGATGGCAATGGCAAAGGGAGTGGTTCTCAGAATAAAATCGTTGAAACAATTAAAAAGAGAAAAGATCAGGCAGGAGGAACAGTTCAAGCAAGCAGCAATGGGTACATATGCTAGAGACCCTCAAGGGCATGTCCTGATCATACATTCTGCCCACCACCCCTCCCCAGCCTCTGGTAGTCTCTACTTTCTTCAATTTCTGGGCTCAGATCCAAGTGAGAGCTGAGGATAAAGCCTATTTGTGAACAAGTCTCCTAATCTTTGTCATTTCCTCTTAACTCTGTTTACTAGACTCTTCTCAGTTACTTTTTGAGTGAGGTGGGGAGGGGATGTTCTTTTCTTTTTACCTCACACGTTGATGGGAGATGATGATAATTGCCTATTTATAGTCATTAGAGGTAATAATTTTATAATGGCAAAAGCTACCCCGTAATCAAGTGATAACCATAACACAATATCACCCAAACATCCAGTGTAGATAATAAACTTGCCGTTAAGATATTATGGAAACAGAGAGGTCCTCTCTTTGGAGATCATTTAAGAAAAATTTCTTACTTGTTTAGCGTTTAGGAAGAAGTTTGTAATTCTCCAAAAATTCCACCAGAGGGCACTAGGTTCCCACCGCCCCAGCCAAGCCTCTCCTTCCAACTCTGTAAACAAGTCTCCCAAGAAAGGTTTAAAAGAAGTGGGGGAAGGGACGAGGCCAGGAAAAACACAGAACCAGGCTAAGTATTGCCCAAGTATCCAGAAAGCATACCCCAGGGCTGTTTGTTTCTCGTTAAAATTTGGCAAGAGACCGTGAAATAAACAGGGATCCAAATCAGCTAATGAGATGGGGTAAGGGAGGAAGGGCTATAAATCCAGTTGAAGATTCCTGGGGGGAAAGCACCAAGAACACACTCAAATCCCAGTTACTTTTTCACCACAGTGGTAAATATGCTAGGCTTTCTAATAAGTCACCCTAAAGAACAAAGATAGGTTCATACCCAGAGAATGAAAAAAGCAAAACTTAAATACAGAAAACTCAGACTCACAAAACAATAAGACTAAGGACAGATTATTCAGTGTGCAATGTGATCTTCAAAGTTTCTTTTAAATGGAAGGTGCCATAAAGCATGTTTTCCTGGGAATCTAGCTGTTGTCAAAGAATACATGGAATAAGGCACTAGGAGAGTCACAACACAGCACTCAGGGAACCTGGGGTGGGGGTGGGGGGTCCTGCATGCAGAGATCCTTGGAAAGTACAGGAGGGACTGAGAGCTTGGGGGGAGGGGAGGAGAGGGGCATGAATGCAGCATCCATGTTCTAGGCAGACAAGAAAAAGAAGCAGAAAAAGGCTCTTCAGTGTTACACTTTGGAGTACTGCGTGATTTCAGCCAGAGCCACATTTTATCCAGACTGCAGCTTCCTGCTCTGAGAGAGTAATTTGAAGATCTAATTCTAGAATGACAACACTTATTCTCTCTCTTATATTGTTAGGGAAGATGAATTCTTCCTAAGCCATCAAGCAGTTTCCTGTAAGAGAAGATCTGCATAAGCCCTCAAACCTACAGAAGCCTGAGCTCATAAGGGAGAATTGGAGCAATAGGTTCTTCTTAAAGTCTGATGATTTCAGTGGGATTCAACAAAATTCTAATCAGGCTAAAGAAGCAGAGTTAACACAGATTTCTTATTTCCTAATCTGAATTTATGAATACCAAACAATCAGAAAGGATATAAAAAAATAATTTCTCTGTAATCTGTCCTCAGGTGCTGAATTGGGGTAAAACTTGATCTTTCCTTCTTTAATGATATAGAATAAAATCTGAAAGCTTGGGCAACTGCAGCTTGTCCTGCAGATTTGATGTAAGAGTAATGACATCCAACTTCCAGGGCTGTTTCTTTTCTTTCTTGCTTTCTTTTTAAGAATCACTTTATGATCCATTCTCTTGAGAAGAACTGATGGTGGTTTTTTTTTTTTTTTTAAATAACAGTTTACAATTTTGGTAGAATTGATCTCGGGTCGGGGCACGAGGCAAAAGCCCCCAAATTGCAAACCCCAAGGTCCGTTTCACCTGCGCCTAGCAGTTGCCACTCCAAATACCAATTAACAACAGGGTTTTATTAACAAGGGAGCTGAACAGGGAGAACAAAACGTCGTGAAAGCCGCACGTGGCAGTTATCTTACCCCAGTCACCATTCTCAGACCCAAAGGTCCCCAAGGCACAGTGCACAGTCCAATGA
>PVHY01018281.1:0-29553 GCA_004024945.1 Uropsilus gracilis
AGGCACGAGCCACCATGCCCGTCTAGTTCTAATTGTTTCAACAAAGTCTAGAAAGCTAGATTGTTTTACTCTTTAAGAAAAATCACCAACCTGTATTTTCATTAAAACTTCAGCTTTTAAAATGGCTCACTTCAAAAAGAAAAAAAAAAAAAAAGGAGAAAGAACAACACTTAAGACCAAACAAGGAAGGTGGAATCTGCCCTGTCTTTGAGTGGTCTTGAGGCATTGAGAAGAGGGTACAATAATCTGTAGCACAGGTGGGAGCAGGGGGAGAAGCAGGTAGAAGGGAGAACAACGTTCAGAGAAGACTGAAGTCCTTAAACGATTAAAGTATGGAGCACGTGGGTCTTGCAAGGTAGGTGGCAGAGCCTGGCGGGTAGGTCTGGCTAATTGTATGTCCCGCGTTGAGTGATGCCTGGGAAGCTAGTTATCATTTCCTGCTGTCTCTGTGAGCAAGTGGTGAGATTCCTGATGTCTCGGTGCAAGTGGTGAGATCTTCCAATGAAGATCTGAACAGAACAAAAAGGCAGAGGAGGGTGAGTCTGCTCTCTCTGTGTGAGTGGGGACACCCATTGATTTGTGCTTTTGGACACCATACTTCTGGTTCAGAGGCCTCCTGACCCAGTCTGCTCTACAGTACCGGCTGTGCTGGGCCTCCAGCCAGCAGATGGCAGATCACAGGGCTCTGGACTCTGTAATCAAGCAAGTCAACTCCTCTATACTACATCCCCTCATGCATCTCTATATTTATCTCTATATTTATCTCTAGGTCTGTCTTTTTATAGGAGAGGAAACATCTGCCACTCCTTTTTGACAAAAGCTTGATGTCATGAGAGAGGTTCTGAAGGCTGGATGGAGGTGACTTTGACAAAATATATTCGCATCCAAAACTTCTTTAACAGTGTATTGGAAATGCCTAATCTTTTCTCTCTCTCTCTTTTTTTTTTTTTTTTTTTTTGAGAATAGGTCTTGCTATTTTTGCCCATGTAACCGCAGGCTCTCATTGCCCAGGGTACCACAGACTCAAGCAATCCCCAGCTTCAGCTTCCCAGGTAACTGGGATTACAGGCACATGCCACCACGCCCAGCTATTTTTTGGAACTAGGTCTCACTACGGGCCCCAGGCGGAACTAGATCCATGATCCCTAGCCCCTGACACTTCATAGACTGAAGCTTACAGGCACGAGCCACCTTGCCCGGCTTAAAAATACCTAATCTTATGTCTTGGAATGGAGAAGCAGCAGTAATCTGTATCTTTCCAGTGTATCTTCCCTAGTAACTTCCCTAACTGAGCTTCCTTTCCCTCCACTCACCCCACCCCTCTTTCTGTCTCAGTTAAGCCATTAAAGATGCATCTGAAGCCTTAAGGTGAGTAAGTCAGTGTGACCAGATCACTCCTGTACTCAGGGGGACACATGTTATTATCTAACTGCTCTCTGACTTTTTCTCAACTCAATCTCTGCTGCGTGTTTGCTTATCTGCCAGCCCAGAGGAACTGGGGAACTTGGGGTGATTGCTTTGTGCCTCAGCACTTTCTATCCTACTGGTTCTTTTCCTCTGGACAACCCCAGCTAATGCAGAGTAGATACCCCAAGTCTAGGGAGTCAAGCTTCTGCAGTGACTTTTGTGCCCCATTGACTTCCAGGCCCCTGGGGACTTGGGCAGTAGGAATTTCAGGTGCAAGCAGGGGGTCAACAGGTTGGAGCTCCTTTCCTTGATTTCTTAGCCCCTCCTTGTCTTGCAGATTCTGGAGCAATGCAGAGAGGGAAAGGCACATGAGAGAGGAGGTTCGCAAAACCTATGCATGGTAGGGAGATCATACACTAAACACACAAATGAATGCACTTTTCTTCCATCACTGAAGGTAGGAAGTATGACTTGAACATGCTGCTCACTTCCTCAACTGCACTTGTTCATTGAACAAAGCAGCATCATGATAGGTAGTGGCTCACCCCGAGAAGATGAGCAGCAAGGCTGGCTGGTTTCTGTCGAGTTTGTAAACTTCAATGCTCGCTTCAATACACAGGCCAATTGCCTGTAAAATGAGACCATGTTCAGCAGGTTCCTTAATTGGGATCTGTTTCTCTGACAAAGGGACAAGGCTGAATCAGCTTTGCCAGCATCTATTGATGAGGTGAGAGAGACTGTCTTGCAGGAGGGGAGGGCTTTGGAGGGACAGGGGCTTTTACAGCATGCAGGGCAAGCTTCTGCCTGTGTAGACTCAGCTGGGAGAGGAAAACAGACAGTGAGCAAATTTTGGGTTCCAGGAGGCAGCCTGGCCCCTTTCCTTTGGGACAATTGAAGAGGTCAGTGAAATGAAGGGCTGAGGTTCAGTAATAAAACAACAGCAGCAGCAACAATACATTCACATCTCAGGGATATTGCAGATTCAGTTTCAGAGCATTGCAGTAAAGTAAATATTGCAATAAAGCGAGTCATGCCAATTTGGGGGACTTTTAGATCCTTATAAAAATTATGTTTACACAACAGTCTATTAACTTCACAACACCATTACATCTTACATACTTTAATTCAAAAATATCTTACTGCTAAAAGTATCTATCATCTGAGCTTTCATCTTTTCGTCAACATTAAAAAATGCAGTATCAGCAAATCACAATAAAATGAGGTATGCCTGTAATAACTACACCTAACATTTCTGGGTCACATAATATTTCTTATGAATGAAGAACTGCACATTATCTCATACAATTCTCACAACAACTTCTTGCTAGGTCTGTCCTTTACTGCCCCTGTGAGGGAACTAACTGGGTATCTCAAGGCAAGCCTTTGTCTACCAAGCACTGAATACTGGATTTAGGTACAAGTCTACAAAGATGTTTGCTTTATAGGACTTTTGAGTTCGCAGGTAGAAATGAGGAAAGTCATTTATTGGAAAGGCATCAAGCACCAAACATTAAGTGCTGCATTCTCCCACGTAGAGTATGATCAAGCTGATGAAGCACACTGCAACACCATTAAGTGGAATAGTTGTTAGGGTGGGGACAAATGAAATGAGCTTTGCAGTACGTGTAGGAGTTTGCCATCTAAAGAAAGCAGAAGGGAATGTTAAACAACTTGAACAAAAATAATAGCATGTGGGTGGAGTAATGATCAGTTTAGTGTACTATTAACTAGGGTGTAAGAATATATGTGTTGGCGGCAGACAAATAAGGAAGAGAGATAAAGCTGGGTTGGACGGTGATGAGACTCCTATGCCCCACTGTAAAGTTAGACACTGGGGCTTCACTGAAGAGGTTTAGCAAGGAGAATGGCGAGACCAGTCCAGAACGGTGTTTTAAAAGGTTCGCTCTGGTGGCTGATGTAGAATACTGGCTGAAGAAGATGCATGATGTAGGATGGGAACAATCACCAGTAAAATCACCAGGAAAAAACCTTGGGCTGAAAGAAGGAACTTCCTAACACTTCAAGGTATTTGGGAAGAGCAGTGTTTGGAGATAACAAACTCCCCACCAGATAGGAGTCTTCTCATTTCTTTCCCATCCCAAGGCTCAACAATAATAGGACATGGGATGGGCCTTTCTTGGGCTTGTGGTTGGGTGCAAAAGAGAAGACCCCTCCATGCTCATGCTCCCCATCCTTCTCTTGTTATTAGCCAGCTCCTATTCCTAGGCTGGACAGGGGCAGAGATGCAAGTTTGATCAAAAGGGAAGTATTTTCCTCTTCCAACCAAGGTGGTGGTGGAAAGGTGAAAGAGACTCACAGCTTTCTTCCCATCTGACTTTGGGGGTAGTTGGTGATGTGAGGACAACAGACAAAGCCAACTTGTGACTGGGAGCAGCAGAGAGACATGGAACCTCCCTCCCCTCACCAGCCTGGCTAAGATGGAATTTCTGACTTAACAGTTCTAAAATTGCCCGCACCCTGACTACTGCTTCATGAGATAAATATGAGGGCTTAGTTTTAAGTCAGATATTATGTTCTTTGCTGCTAAATTCAGTCACACACACACACACACACACTCCTTCTCTCTCTCTCTCTCTCTCTCTCTCTCTCTCTCACACACATACACACCTCAAAATGAAACAAAGGTCCAGTTTCAAAAGCATTTGGTGAGAAATGAAGATTTTGACTTGAGTTTTCATGGACAGACTGAAGAGGGCATTGCATCTCAACATTCTGCACTTTGAAAGCAAACAACCAATTTTGCTCTACAGAGTCCAGGTCCCAATTGTCACCTTACCCATCTTTCTTTTCATTCTGTTTCCTTACATGGAGCAACCTAGACTTTTCTCAATATTCTCAGTGAAGAAAATGGAAATTCTCTCTGGGGATACATCTGGGGGTAGAGGAAGAAATGGGCAGGAAGGGAACATTGGAGCAGATTTTGAAGCATGAACGGGAGTTTATCAGGGAAGAGGAAGGAAGGCATTCCCAGAAGGAGATTGCCATGTGTAAATCTAGAAAAACTGGTTTTATAGCATATGCTGCAAATCAAATGCTGAATATCAAGTCAACTCATAAGTCTCAGCACACTGACTTATGAGTTGGAGCCAGGGCTGGACCCAGATGCTGCAGAGAGTGTGACTAGAAGAGCTGCCTCTGAGCCATGTACCCCCAGCAGTGTACCTGCATGATTTTTCTCTGAAGGAAGGTGAGGATTGGGAGCTTCTGCTCAGGAGGGATATGGAGGTGAAGAGTGGCAGACCGTAAGGGTACAGCCTAACAGTAGTGCCAGTGCCTGAAGCAGGCTAGGGATGTAGAGAGTTGGTACAGAAAATATAGTTGCTAATTTAGGGCCTGGGGTGCAAGGGTCCCAAGCTGGAGAAATCTTCCCTTCCAGACCCCAGCCAATAGGCTGTGCTGATGGGCATCTGGTCTAACCACCTACCTGTGTGAGCCTAACATACTGCTACATATCTCTGTGCCTTTCTCAGAACCGGGGAAATGTGAACAAGCATTTCATAGAGACAGCAGTGGGGATGAAATGAGGTGGCTATAGCTACAGTGCTTGTGTACAGACTCTAGAAGAGGATGTTGGAAGTGACCAACACCTGACCCAGAGTCTTACACAGTCTTTGGAGGGTTCTGGTTGACAGTCCTAATAGACCAGGAGTATCTGTCTTAAATGTGCCTAATGGGTGGTTCTCATCAAGGTCATGGCTTTGGAGAGAAGGGGAGTTTTGCTCCATTTTGCAGGTGAAGCCACAGAAGTTCTAGTAAGCCACTCCCTTCCTTTGCAGCAGGAAGTCTGGATCCTGTTGTCTTACTCTTAGCTCCCACAAAAGGGAGCCCTCTCCCTCTCATGTGGAAAAAGCCCTGGTTTCGTATAAAGGCTGACACTGAGGCAGTTCTCAGTGGAGGCCTCTTAGAGGAGGCAGACTGGTGAGAGACCAGTCTCAGATCAACATTCCAACAACACTTCCTAGGAGCCTGGCAGAGGCAGACGACTCCTCAAAAGTTCTCTTGTCCTTGCAGTGGAAATCCAGGTCATATGTGAAATGTCCCTGGGGTAGGTCAGATGGTACTGATGCTAGCTGCCTACACAGTGATGGGGTTGAAGTCTAAGTGCATCTGATAGCCTGTCTGAGACCCAAGTGTCAGGGGCACTTAACAGCTCCACTTACAGTCCAGTAAAACCAGCCTCAAAGTGGTCACTGAGGGGTGTGCTCTTGACTGACATTCTGAATCCCAGCACCAAGAGGTCATGGTGAGCTCCCTGGCTTCCCCTGCTGAGGAAGGGGCACTTACAGGAGGCAGAGTGGATTCTGAGCTAATTTAAGGTACCTCCACAGTCTCTCACCAGCCAAAATGGGATACTAAAGTCTTGCCAGCACAACACCAGCAACCTGCCTCCTACTCTATTTCCTCTTTAGACTCCATCTTGCAAAGGTGGCTGAAGAATGTATTCAATGGTCACCCTTCTTTCCAATGAATACAGAGAACCCCCAAGGTCTCTGAATTTTTCACCAGCTCTCTGTGTACCCCATGAACGAAATCACCACCTGGCTGGGATACCTGGAGAGAGGCCACATTAAGTACCTGCAGGAAACCTGGGCCTCATTTTTAGCAACTCATTTTTGCAATCAAATTCTCACTTCTTAGAGGCCAAGTTAGGGTTGGCCCAGTTTGGATATAGGGGAAATGAATGTGGCAAATTAATACTATTGGTTCAATTAATTTCAGCGGATACCTGCTCTGTTCCAGAAACCATTTTAGGGCTGGGAAAACAGAGATGAATAGTCAGACATCTTCTATGGAATTTATATTCTAATGAAGCAGAAAATAATAAGCCAAGAAATGAAGAACTTGCTAAGAACTAAAAGTAAATGAAACAGAAGCACATAATAGATGGCATGCAGGAGAGAACATTTTAAATCTAGGGTACAGGGAGGGTGTTTCTGGGGACATAACTGAGTTAAGATCAGAATGACAGGTTGGAGTCAGCTATGGGAAGATCTGGGGAAGGAGAGTTCCAGCACATGCAAAGGTCCTGAGTTAAGCATTAGCTTAGTGTGTGTTAGGGCCAGAAAGAAGTCACAGTATCCTAACAGAGAAGGGTAGTAAAGGAGAACAAGTAAATAATAGTAGAGGTCATATCACACATGGTCTTGACAGCCATGGAGAGAAATTGGGTCTTATTCTCAGAGTGGTATGAAGTCATCAGAGGCTTTTAAAAGAATGGCATGGTCTTATATATTCTTTTATAAGATGACTAAGGATTCTAGTTGCATTATGGACTGAGGTGCACAAAGATGGAGAGAGGAAAGGAGACTGTTTCAGCAAACAGGTGACCGTTGATGGAGACTTGGACTAGAGTACTGGCTCAGGTAATGGAGTTCAGGTCAGTATAGCTCCAAGATATCCCCCAACTTCTAGTCCCATCCCAGAGGATACCTTGGTTCTCAAGTCCCACTTTAGAGTTCACTGGTCTTACATGTGGTCCATATGGTCCTCATGGTCACACATGGTCTCATGTGTGTCATATGGAGGGGTGTGTGCGTGTAGTGGTGGGGGATGATGTTCTAGACAGTGATGTGCCAAGGCTCACACAGACCTGGGTTCAAATCCAGACACTGTACTGACTATGAGACTTAGAGTACATTACCTTATACTTATAGGCCTCAGTATCTCCGTCTATTAAATGGAACAATAATTCACTCTTCTGATGAGGATGAAATGTAAAAATACCAACTCAATACAATTCAGACCCTTGATAAATGTGGGTTCCATGCCTGCTTTTCATTCCTCATCACATGTTCCTGGGGCCCAGGGGGGGCAGGGAGGGGGATTCCTTTATCTTCCAAAGGAGATACAAAGTCTGAAAAGTTCCCTAGTAGCAAAATTATCAGGAAAATATCAGCTGAGGAAGGAAAGTTGAGTGCTGTTCTGACAGTGGTGATGGCAATGAATGATTTATGTCCAGAATAATGGTTACATAAGCGGCTGCTACATTTTAAAAGCATCATGCAAACAATATGAAACATTTATTTAAATGGTTCTACACTATGGGGAATTTGATTTAATCAGCCTTTATTTCTGTTCTCATTAGTATGAAGTCTGGCAACCCTAGTAGACAGCCCTACCTCCGTTCAGTAGCTTCTAGCTACTGAAAGCAAATATTTTTACTGTGCCACAATTAAACATTTATACAGCACCCGGCTCCCCATCTGGCCTGCGGATGGAAGGGGAGGTGCAGTGAATTCATGCTATGAATGACTCGTATGGAATGAGGCAAGATACACTCCCACTTCTAACAGAATTAATAAAACATATGAAGAGCCCATTTGAGAGAGAAAAGATTTGCCGATTCTTAATCATTTGCTCTGGATACTGGGAGGCCAAAGAGGTTACCTGAGGGGTCCTTAGCTGAGTTTTTAATCTTTGCCCTTCCTGACCAAGTAGGACATTCTGCTTTTAATTCTAAGACAATCACATCTACCAACCACAGAAGGTGCTAAGGGGATTCTCCCAAGATGATGTGCTTTATTTGAGATTCCACCAGAATTTCCATGAAGGTTGCCACAGAGTGCAGGATCGAGGCTCCCTTGGGAAGACAATAGGGAGGAGTACACAAGGATTTTTCACTGCATCGGCAATGCCTTATCTCTTTACCTGGGGAGGGAGGCACAAAGATATCCTGCCTAATTTTGTAGTTTGATTTGTAGATCATAAATAATATAATACAAATGGGAATAAAAGAAAAAAATCAGGGTATTGACAGAAAAAAACAACTGCACTCCAATCTTGGCCTTGCCACTGTCTTTGTGAACCTTGAACTAGCTTCTTGCCTTATCCAGGCCTCAGTTTCCTCATCTCTATATAGGCTAAGTTGGACTCAAGCTGTATTTTTCAAAGTGTACTCCTGGAACATTTCTCAAGCAATGTGCCTCCAAATGAAAGACTTCGTAGTTGAATAAGATTGGAAAGGGTTTCATACTTCCTGCTCCTGGGAAAATTAGAGGATGCTGAGAAGTCCTGAGGCAAAGATGTCTGTCTTGTTAAGACAGACATGAGGGATGTCTGTCATGAGGGATTAAACTCGTGAGGGATTAGCATTCCATAAGATAATTTTGAAGACTTGTTATTCTGTATTATCTAACAAAATTCCTTTCAATTGGACATTCTGTATGTTCACTGTTTAAGCCTACCCCTGAATAAGACCATCACAAAACATGCCTGGAACAGAAGAAGCAGACACCTTAGCCCATCACTTTCTTCTCTTTTAACCAGCTAAGCATCTTTCCTTCTGGATCCAAGTCAGTCCTCTTCCTGCACTGGGCTCATGCCCTCCCACTGCTGGGAAAACTCCTGAGAAAATCATTGTAATTTCTAGCTATCTATCGTTTCTTTCTCCTTGGCTCCCTATTCTAAATATAGAAATTGTCTAGATATCGCACTGATTAATATGAAATAAAGTTGAGAACCCATAGGTTGAGTGACTGAGACATAGTCACACAGCCAGGCAGTGGTAGGGCTGAAACTAGAACCAAGTTCTCTTTTCACCATCCTCAAATTCTTTGCTTTACATGGTTTATAACCTGCTCTGTGCTCCAATTCAAACATATATATCCCTGCACACTATCATGCTGCTGCTTTTCTTGTCATTTTCATCTGCGATTGCTGTGTGTATCTGCCTTAGGAAGATGACAGTCTCTCTGAAGATAGGTGTCATGACTGTGTCAGCACAAAACTCATCACTATCCTGAGGACAGTGTGGTGTTGAAAATACTCTCAGTGCCAAGTCAGCAAATGTCCCACCTGCTTCCTATTCTCCCTCCCGACCCAGCTCCAAACACTCCTCTCCTGAGTGATGTAGTTTCCTCATTTTATTCATGCAAAGCCACATTAAAAACTCCCTGTCAACAGGGGGAAATTCAGAAGACTTGAGTCACATCAGCCCTCATCACAGCTTTCTAGTCAATTACACTGAAAACAAACAAACAAACAACAAAAAACATACCACCGGTTGTCTGGAACCCTTGAATCGTCATACCCAGTCTGAATAGAAATGTACAGCTGCAAAAGAAATCAAGTTTTTATCATGGCTTAAAAGAGAGATCATATGATTTCGAGCAAGACCTTTGCACCATATGTGTGTGAAAAACGAGTTCTGTGTTTTGAAAGATAGGTTTAGCAGACATCCCGGAAAATAGTATCAGTATCTGCTAAACCCTGTGACTATGAAACACGAGTAAAGCACACCAAGGCTCAGAGAGAGGATAGTGAACTGACTTAAGTTTGCTCCACGGCTGCTTATCTGCGCTGGGACCAGCTCTACAACAGCTTCCCCCTGTCTCTCTGATTCTCCTTTCTGGTGCTACATCCTATGCCCCATAGTGCTGTCACCCTGGATACAGATTCAGCTGCGTTTGAGGTTTTCCAGTCAAGGACACAGCATGCATCCACTAGGTGGCAGTACGCCTGTGACAGGCTCTGGCAGCGCTGCCCTGGGACCCTGGTGTACTCACAGCAGCCAGAGGGCCGCTGGCTTCAGAATGTCAGAAAAAGAAAGAAAAGAAAAACAAAACAACTCAGTACAATATCTCGTAAATAATTGTTTTCTACTAATTGCATGTAGTATATCCACGATTTTGGATATACTCGGCTTAATAAAATACTTAATATTAAAGCCACCTTCACCTGTTTTCACATGTTTGCGAACACACTGTAAAATGTCCTGGCAGACAGGAGAGCAAAGCCACCTGCACAGACTCCAAGCCTGAAGCAGCTCTGAGCTATCTGCTGCCTGTGGCTGAAGTTGGTCTTATCACTCCCATCAATGACCAGCGAGAGATTTAACAATGGAGGCCCAGCCTTTGCCCCTCTGCAGTGCAGAGGATAAGCAGCTCACTGCCTTCTAGCAGCAGCCCATCTTTAGGTCGGACAATGTAGAACTAGAAGCCCTCCTTTCAAGAGTAAAACAATTATTCTGTGTTTAACATCAATGACTCACTGTCCCTACCTACATGAGCTAAATTCAATATTGTGTTTGTTGGAACAGTTCTCACAAAGCATAATCTGTCCAATTACTTGAATCTTCATTTTGTCTAATAAACTCTAACTCTCACTGAGACTTTATTGCCTGTTAACAGTTCAGCACAGATACAAGAAAATGTTAAGTGAAATAGGTGGCCTCAATAAACCTTATGGCCAGGGAGGAGAGGACAGCAGGTATGGGAAGAGATGGGGCAGCAGGGTACAGACCCATCTTGCATACCTGGGCTTTGGCAGACTGTGTGGGCTGGAAGTGAGGCTACCTCACTTATTCTGGACTGGATTTGAGTATCTTAAACTTTGGACCTGCAACTGTAAGTGGGCACACTGTACTACCTTCACACGGTGTTGCAAAGCTCGGCTGGGGAAGAGCCATGGGTCGTGGTTCCAGCCTGCATCCCATTGTGATTAGAGCAATCCCTCAGCTTCAGCACTATCCTGGTTAAAACAACAAATGATAGGCCTCCCTGGTTAAACAATATCACATATACTGAGCACCTGGAACACTGCAAACACCTAATGTTAATGGACCATGATCATACAATTCAGATATGAAAGATGGTGATCATTTTCTCCTAAAATTGTACATGTTTCTGATGCTGAGTGCCACTTCTTTTGAAGCAGAAAATTCAAACAAGTCATTTGCAGGTAAATGTGGTTATTTCAGAATTATGTTCAACTCCAAAGGTCTCTTCCTACTTTCTTCTTGCAAAGGCAGCCTCAAAGATGGGGAAGGAGGGGCTTCCACAGGTTAGTGGCACTGGCAGGGAGGGGACAGTCACCATTTATTTGCTTTCTGTACTTGACAGTGGCCTTCCACCTCTCCAGTCACTGCATCTGTGCTGAAGCATCACTGGCCTGCCATGGACAGACTCCCTCATCAGCTGTGGAAGCTCCAAATCCATCCTGGTGACTCTGCCTACACCCTCCTGGGGATAGGTTGGCCTTTGCAGAGTTCAACACTGGAGGCTGATGTTGTCTTCTCTCAGTGCATTAACTCATGCGATGCCTTGTCACCACCATTTGACTAGTCATGCAGTAAACACAAACTTTGTACTTGTTCTGACCCCTACCTCTCAGTCAACTTACGGGGTTCAGAGACAAAAAACCAAAACCAAAAACTAGCCACTGGACTGCGACACAGTCTTAATCAAGACAATCACCCTAATAACAACTGGGAAATCATTTTCAGGAATGCAAATAATGGGGTGGGAGAGGAGAAACTGGTTACTTGTGGAAAGACAGCCAGGGCTGGGGGGGGGGCATTGATGGATAAATTGATGCTTAACAGACTTGTGGACTATCTGGAAAGGTGAGCAGCCAGGGTTCCAGGAGAGGACCCAACACAAGCAAAGGCTTGGGGGATGGGACTAGCTCTGTGGGTAAAGGTACAGTCGTTGAGTTTGACAGGAGGGAGGGTTGTTTTCTGGTGGGGGTGAATTTGGGTGAAAATCAGTGTTCTTAAAGGCTCTTGGTGAACTTGGTGCTAGTGGCACTGGTTCTTGAATCAGGGAGTAAATAAGATCAGAACTGTATGTCAAGGACCCTTTGTCAGGAATGACATATAACAGTGAGTCAAAGGAGATGGGAAGGAGACAGAGGGCAAGGGACCCTGCCAGCAAGCCTAGATGGAGAAGACTGGAGAAATGATAAGAAGGTCATTTGAAAAAGATGCAGCTGAAGTTGATTTCACAGGCTGTGGAAAGTTCAAGTAGCAATAGATAGAGATGACTGGGATTCAGGTGGGGTAAAAAGGTGATATGCAGGAACAGAGAGGAGAAGTTAGCTTAGGAGTAGAAGTGAAAAGTCCTTGTATAAACATAGTGAATTTTGTGAGCTCCCTGGTTGCCTGAATGAATATCCAGCAGACAAGACCAGGTTTCAGGAAAGGTCAGACTGGACAGGTCAATTTAAAGGTCATCTCATTTTAGGGAATTAGGATGGAGGAAAGGAAAAGTAAATAGAGTCAGTGGATTTGTCATAATCTCAACAGGAGACAGATGTCACAGTAAGGGTGGATGTTATGAGGTGGGGTGATGAACAAAAGGATGAGTGACAGAAGGGTCAGTGTGGTGGAGAGGACACACAGGGAAAGGCTAGGCTGAAGGCTGAGAGCAGCAGAACTTTTTCCCTCTCAACACCAGTGGCAGGGGAAATCACTAGAACCCAGGAACAAGAAGATGTACAAAGCCAGATACCCTGAAGCTGTTCAGGTGACCTCACAGACAGAGAACCCTGATCTCATGCTCTCCACTGGGAGACACACGAAAGCTTCTAGCAAAGCTGGAAGGGTCCTCGTTGTCAGGAAAGAAGCAGCTCACTCAACATCTTTTGATTCCCCAGGAGAGGGTGATTTCCAGCTGTTGATTCTTTTAGTCAATAACTTTTATTGGTTTTTTTTCCTGTTACAAATGTAGTATGTGTCCATTGTAGGGAAATTAGAGGCTACAGACCAGCAAAAAGAAGAAATTAAAAACTATTCAGATCCCAGTGTTCAGACAAAATTGCTATTGATAAAAATTTGACTTACTTAAACTTTTTGTGCTAAAATGTGCAGTGTGTCTTTTTTTATTGGTGCCTACAAACAGATGTCATTTGGAGCAGCTCCTTTTAGATGGAGGCACCACGTGTATTTAAATTGGCCCACTTGGTGGAGATGTGGGTTGTGTTCTACATTCTAAACAACACCACATCTTACACTGCATCTCTATTGCAAATATGTATGACTCTTGAGACCCAGATCCTTGAAATGGAATCACTAAGAGAAAAGGTGCACTCATTTTAAGATATTACAACATATTTTGGCATTAGTTTACAAAAAGAATATAAGTTAAAACAGTGTAATCTTCTTGGTCAAATCTGGTTAAGAATTCTCATGTTTGGACTGAGCCTCAGCTTCCTCAACTGCATGATGGGGATAATGATGACACTATGCTGTGAAGATTTTAAGTATGATGAACCTAGGACCTGGCAAGTATTCAGAACAAAGCTATTATTATTATTATTAAGTCATACAGAAGAACAAACACAGTTTGTTCTTCAAACTAAATGCAGAAATAGAGATTTTTGTTTTTCTTTCTTAAAGACCTTCAATAGCAGTCAAGACATAGCAGTGACGGTGTGTGTCTGACAGGGACCCTGGGCCCCCACAGTGGTTTAGCTGGGATCACAGGTTTCTTCAATACTCTCTCCTACCTGTCACTTCTTTTAGCTGATTTTTGTGAGTTTCTGAGAAAGCAGAAAATACAGGAGTTCCTGGCCAGGGTCTCAATTTATGATTCCCTAGGCAGCTAACTAAAAGTAGGCCCATACAGGTCCCAAAAGTGGAGGTGGCCAGGTTTAACAGAGAGCAGAGTCATCCAAGAAGCTTTGTCTCATGGATGAAAGTACTGTATCCTATGCTGAGATGTGTGGGAACAATGTCAGCTTTTGATATGCAGTCTCAATAGTTCAGGTCAGATTCAAGAATCCTTCCCACTCTGCTCATAAGGAGGCTGGAGGTCAGGATGGGAGAAGAAGGGGATCCAAATCCAGGGGCAGACATGGGGTCTCAAAAGGTTTACTATTGCTATCAATCTAAAGTGCATTCCTCAACCTTGGCCTCCAAGGTCTCTCATCAGGTTTATTATTATTATTATTATTATTATTACTATTTGACCATTAGTTCCACTTCTCATGTCTTCCTCCTGTTTGTTCTAGCAACTTTGACATGACAAGCTCATACCTGCCTCTGAGCTTTCCAATGACTGTTCTCTCTGCACAGAATGTTCTTTTTAAAACTTTCCATAACTGGGAAGTTCATGTCATAGAGATGTCATCTTCATGTCTTCATTCATTCAACAAAACATATCAAGAACCTACTAAGTGTCAGGCATTTCTAAACCTTGAGGACAGAGACAATCAAGATAGAAAAAGACTGTCACATGTTCAATTATAGTGGAGACAAGCAGATAGCAAACAAAAAGGAAGTCATGTGAGAGAGAGAGAGAGAAAGAGAGAGAGAGAGAGCAAAAGCTGCTATGTAAAGAAGTAAAACAAGGTGTCAGGATGGTGAGTTCAAAGGTTGATTTGAAACAAATATGAAACCAAAGTTAAATGGATAAATTGCTCTCAGATCTTAGACACAATAAAAAAAACTTAAACTTTTCCCTGAGACTTGGTTCTATAGACATAGCAGAGCCTAGAGGCTTATGCACAAATGACCCAGTCAGAGAATGTGTAGAAGTGAAAAATCTTGACCTGAGCCTAAGATCAACTGGAATTGGAAGACTCACATTCAGAGGAGATGAGCTACCCAGACATGAGGGGTTCACCATGAGAAACTCAAAACTCCAATTATTTGAAGAAAAAACCTCTTCATACTTCTCCAAGTATGAACTGCTTGTAACTAACCAATGGGCTTCAGCCAAGTCGACATTTCTTTGCCCTCACACCACTCTTTGTCCAAGAAAATTTAGCTCCTTTATTCTCAACTCTCAAAACCTACATGTCATTCTTTTTTCCCCATTCTTAATTGGGTAGGCAGATTTGAATCTTTCTCCTGCTTTCTTGCTAATCAATTTGCAATCAAATCCTCTCTTTTCCCAAAGCTTGGTGGCATAGTAATTGGCTTATGTACACTGTGATTTGCAATGGACTTGATAACAGTGGACAAGAGGTCAGAAGACTTTCTTAGAAGGTGACATTAACACTGAACTTGTGCAAAAAGAAGACAGCATCCCTCGGGAGGCTAGAGTAGTTATTCTCGTTTGGGAGATTTTGTTCCCCATGACCTTTCTGATAATGTATGGTGACATTTTTCATTGGGATAGGGGACTGCTACTAGGATTCAGTGTATAGGGTTGAGGTTATTGCTAAAAGTCACACAATACCAGGCCAATCCCCATCAATGAAGAATTATCCTGGCCCAAGTGTCAGAAATGTTAGGGCTGAAAACCCTGGGTAACAGGATGAGGGATTCAAGACTGAGGAACACATGAGGGCAGAAATGAAGATGAGATTGTCAATGAGCAAGCAAACACAAAACTGGGAATAATTAGCAAAAAAATTCCTTCATTTGGTCCATCCCCTTGCCCAGAAAAAATAATAAGCAATGTCCATCTGGGTTATCCCAATTAATAAACATCAGGTCTACTCACAGAGAATGAGGGGAAATGTGACAGCAAATTGTACTGTACATTCAAATTCAGCTAAAATCACAATATTTATGAATCAAGAAAAGACACAGAGAAACTTAATTCATCATTTAAAATTCATTCCACAAATATTTGCCGAATAGAACAAGGTGTCAAGCTTTAGAAATTACCAACTCTTTGCTACTTCTACCTCTTCCCTTTGTTGCTATACACAAAAACAAAAAGCAGTCAGAGTAGAAAAGCTTAGGTCGATTCAAAGCATTTATTTATTCTCTAAAGACCACTCACTGAATTTTTGGTTGCAGAGTTCAAGTAGATACTCATAGAAAAGAGGTAGCAAATAATTATTTCCTTTATTCAAACACGTAACACATTTTATATTTACATATCAAAAACCTGGATCCATTCAATAATCAACATCTACTTTTAATACTCAATGTAGGCTTTTCCTGGAGAAGCTGGCATTAGGTTGACTGCATGCCTCACAACAGATTGGGTTAGATGTAAGAAATTGGGGTATTTGTATACCCCAGTTCCCCTTCCCTTGCTTGAGGCAGACATTTCTAATTGATTGCAGCACTTCTGACTGCAAATACAGAATTTGAGAGTCAAACTTAGAGTTCTGCCCAGGTCAGTAGATTTTAGATACCATAAAGATGGAATATTTTTGCTTTCTGTATCAAATCTTTTCCAGACTAGGTCATTTCTTCCCTATCCTCAACTTGTACAACTGTTCAAAAAAAAAAACAAAAAACATTAGTCTAGAAATGGTCCATGACACATTTAGACAAGATTAGGGGAGCAACAGCCTGCTCTCCTACCTGCCTGTGACTATGCAGGTTTTTCTCTTCACTAATCTTCTCCCTTTGCAGAGCAGCAGAGGCAGCCCTTCCCCAGGACTGTCCCCCTGTGACTATGGTGGCCTCTCTGCTAACAGACTGGTCCCCTTCAGGGATGGCTCTTTCTGCCCACTGTCCGTGCAAGCATCCTTACTTCACATCTCTTTTTATAATAACCCTGCCCTTTTGAATAATAATAAAAAGGGGGGAGGAGGCAGTCAGGATGCAGAAATGGTTGTGATCTGAAATTTCATCCCATGAGAGAGGTACTTGGCTTGCAATGGCTTTGGTATTTCCTTGTTGTGAAGGCAAGTGACGAGTGGGAGGCTGGGTCAGTCAGTGGGGGAACAGAGGCTGTGTTGTAAGGGAGAGTCTATCCCATTCCCTCTGACAGCCTGGGAAGCCCAAGCACACAGCCAGGAGAACATTTTTTGTAAACAAACTACATAGGTAATATCTAAAGGACTAGGCAGGTCAGAACTGGGAGTACTCAAGTCAAGGGCAGGTCAAGTGTGAGGAATGAGCTAAGTGCAAGGGATCGACATTGCATGACAGGGAGTGACCCCTCCACACTGCAATACCCCTCCCACCCCTCACTTAGGCCCAGGTCTTAGGCTTCTGTATGAGATGGTTCTGGTGGTCCCAAATCATCAAGTGGGGTTGGAGGTTCTCTTCCACACACCACACCCTCTCCCCTGCCCACCCCTTGCCAAGCATGTCACCATCTCGTATTTTAGATAAAATTCCTTCAATGGGGCTCCATCACTGAGCCATCACTTTCCTTGCTATTTCCCAAATGCAAACACAAAACAGAATAAATAAAAACAAAATAATGAGAAAATGTGTTCTTCCAGAAACTCTGCTTCCCCCTGGATCCCAAAAAAAGATAGAGCTAAGAACCATCACTCACATGGGTCATTCTAAAGTTGCCAGGCCTGAGGATGAGCAACCTAACTCAGGGAACACCCCTTTGCATCCGTTTCCTTACACCACTGGTTGCCAAGTATTCTTGTCCTAATTTATAAATAGGTAAAATATGCCCTCATTCACATAAGAATTATAATTACAGGCTATAGCCATAGGATGGTTTTCCATTTATAAAACCCTCCTATTTTTGTTCATCCTGTGATGTGTATACACCCTGAGACAAAGCTGCTATTTTGATTCCCATTTCACAGATAGGGAAACTAAAGTTCACAGACTGAAGGGCCTTGCCCACAAGAGAGATGTGGGTAGATATTTGGTATGTGAATCCCTCTCTTCCGACTAAAGATCTGGAGTTCTTTCTAGTACCACACAGCTGCAGTGTAAGTGCTGTGACATTCTAATCTCCTGTAGTTACATTTAGAAAGGCTTCATTAGGAAAGGAAATGACCCCCACCAAGTGCCAAAGCCAAAGCATGGTTCATTTGAAAATGCCCATTGCAGCTCTGTCTCCTGATCCCAGTTGGTAGGACCCTGTGGTTCCCAGGCCAGTCACCAGCTGCCCAGACCCTGCAGATGAGCAAGGAGCCAGGGTCACTGTCCCTGCTTCCCCTGGTGCCAAAGATGATGCCACATGTAGGTCACCCACTCACAGATTCACTCAAGAGTGACCAAGTCACTCATTCAACACATCCTTACTGAGCACATTCTATGCACAGGCACTGTTCTAGCATGTATAAAACAGAGACATAGCCTACTCATCTGCAGTTTGCATTTAAGTGGTTGCTTTGGGGGTGGAGGGTGGTGAAGACATATAAATAAAGTAAATAAAATGCTGAGTATGTCAGATGCTAATAGGAAGGAGCTGGGAGGAAAATCAGTAGGGGAGGTAGGGTGCAGGTATTTGGGAGTTGAAGGAAAATTTAAATAGGTAGCCAGGGAAAGGTTTACTGAGAAGAGAACATTGGTGGAGAGATGAGAAGGAGTGAGTCATGTCACTGGACTAGGGAAAACCATCCCAGGCAGAGGGAACAGCTGGGGCAGGAGCTTTGAGGTGCCAGATCACAGAAGGGGAAAAAAAACCTGTAGTTCTGTGCTAAAGCAGGTTCTCCCCTAGAGGGCGTTGTGTTCCAATGTTCTCTGTCCTAGATAGGGAGGTGAAGCTATTTTTTTCATACTTGTTCAGTGATCAATGTGGGCATATGTGAAGAAATTCAAACTTCTGAATCAAAGGGTTTGCACATTTTAGACAGGAGGAATCACTTCCCATTGTTCTTGAGATAGTGTATTTCCTCTTCCTCCCTCGGTCTCTTTCAACACATTTTACTCTGATTAATCTTCCCCCAATTATATACATCCTGTTACTTGAACATTTGGAGACCTCAAAAGCTGCCTTTTGTCCACAAGAAAAGGTTCAACTTTTTAAATCCGAGTCTTCCTCCCTTTGCCTCCACAGACTATTCCCCTCTTCTCTTTCCTTACAAATGAGTACTCATATTGCAACAGACATTGCCTGATGGCCCTGTGTGGTAGGCCATGGAAAACCCCAAAAGCCAAACATTGGAACAATTAATCTAACTGGTGTAGTCTCATGTCATTTAAACTGCACATGGGGAATGGGGGTGCTGATTGGAGGCTCAGTGGTCAACCCTCTCTGTATCCCACTATCCCTCAATCACATATCACTTCAACCACATGTCCTCTAATTTTACTGGACCCACCGTTAGTTCATTCAACAAGCAGGTGCCAATGCTGGCTTTTGGGAGGCTGGCTATTGAGCACTGAGGACCTTAAATAGGAACCAGCTCCAGTATTTTCACATTTCTCCTGAAATTCTCACACTCTATTGTGATTCTACCTATCTTGGGAATCTTCTTAACTTCCTCCTCTAACCTCCTAAGCATGGAGTCTTTACCTTTTGTCTAGCTCTTGATATGAGTTTATATACATTGTCACTAAATAGTTCTGTGTTTTATCTCTCCAACTAGTCAGAGGCTAGGAGAGGAAAGGGGCTCTATTTGCTTTTATCTTTGCAAACTTTCCTTCACCTACTAGTATCTGCTAATAGAACTTAGTGATTAATATTGGATTGTTGAGATAATGATCATCCCTCACATCTGCTCAAAAAATATTTGATAAAGTCCAGATTCATTAGGCTGGCACTCAAGATTTTTCCTTTAGGACTCTGCTAAACACCACTTCTCCTAGAAAGTCTTCCAGGAATGCTTATCTCAAGTTGATATAGAGTCACTGACATATACACATGCACATATAGAAACATACACACATTATTCCTCTGCCCACTCTCAGAAGAGTTGTCTGTATGATGGATAAGAACTTTGTCTTTGGCCCAAATCCCTGGGTCCTAACTGTGGTTCTGCTACATATTGACTGCTGGGAGTTCCTTCACCATTATTTTTTGTTTTTGTTTTTTAGAGACTAGGTCTCACTATGTTGCCTGGGGTAGTCTCAATCTCGCGGACTCAAGTAATCCCCAGCCACAGTCTCCCAGCTAACTGAGATTACAGGCACCCGCCACCGTGCCTGACTGCTTTTTTGAGACCAGATCTCGCTGTGTTGCCAGGGTAGTCTTGAAGCTGCGAACTCAAGCAATCCCTGGCCGCTTGCCTCCCAGTGTTTGGATTATAGGTGTGTGCCACCATACCTGGCTTCCTTCTCTTTAAAATAACCATATTTGCCTCTGGGCAGGATAGAGGTGATACTGTGAGAAGATAGTGAACTCTAGCACCTGGAGGACCTATGGGAAATGCAGTCAACTAGTACTGTCTCAAACTGGCCCTGTGATGGGTCCCTGTGCTTCCTGATTCTCCTTGGAATCACCAGTGCCTGTCGAGGTCTGAGACAGAGAAAGGCTTACTTAACATTCACTTGGTGAATACACATCTGCTTAGAGGGAGGACCTGATAAATATAATTGTCTGCCATCCAGGATAATAGCAGTAAGAGCTGTAAGGCCCTGATAGTACTAAGGCCTGACCCAGGAGTCCAATGTGCCTGTCTGGGGCCCTGTTTTAGGCATTTTTGTGGAAACTTGTACTGTTGAGTTCTTCCGTTTTATCCTCATTCAATAATGTATATTTTCCCATCATAATTGAATTTTATACCTTCCTCCAGAATCAGAGCATTTTGCCCACAGAGATATGGGCCACTGTTTGCATTTATAGCATCCTTATTAACTTTGCCCTGACCTCTGGGCCCAGTGCTCAGCCTGGGGAAACAACTTCAGTTCCCTTTCCACAGGGCCTATTAAAATACTTTTCTTTTAATTGGTCTAAAACAGAAGATGAGCTGAAAAAAAAAAAAAAAGCCAGCTTTCCTTTCCATCTCAGAGTGCAGGAAGGATAGCTTGCAGGCTTGTACCATGCCCTGTCAGCAATGCCCCGTGTGCTGAACCAAGGACCTATGTGGGGCAGGCTGATGAGGCAGGACACTAGCAGGGGGCTCACAGTGACTTTTGCTGGGTTTCTGGAAGCTGTTGTAGAGCTCTGAACAAAAAATGCAATACTAGATAACAGTGACTTCAAGTTTGGCCACCAGCCAGAGCATCCTTTCAAAATGCTGGTCAGATACAGGTAACTAATCCTGTGCACACCATTAACTTTTGAGCCTGTACTACATCCTGGGCACTGTTCTGAGTGCTTTCCAGGGATTCCCCCTTAGAGCCCACACATCATGTGTGAGAAGTCTATTATTTTTTTCCATGTCTCAGGTGAAGATGTACAATGAGGATTTGCATCTTGCCCAAGCCATCAGGTTCTCCTGAGTATGACCATAGTCAGCATATGTGAGTCTTTATGGAACTAGTATAAGAACCTGGTTCTTTGAATGGAGGGCCAGAGAACCTTTTGGAGTAGGCACCCCTTGACATTTTAGCCAGGGCAGACCACTCCACCCTAGGGGAAGAGGTGGGATCTGAACCCAGACTGGCTCTCTATTCTGTGTGTATAACCCACCCTCTAGCCCTGCTTCTGCCAAGTTCATTCTTGAAACTTTTGTGTCCTGGAGTCATGGGAATGATATCAGGAGAGAGACAGGCAGACTTTTTTAAAACCTAAAAATCCTTTTCCCAGCTTTTCCTGAACCAGAGTCAAACCTTAACCTTGCAATATAATACAGACTGGGCAAAAGCCTTTTGTTAATCTTTAATCTTCCATAGACTCAGTAGATACCTTTGTTATTCAAACACCTCCTGCTTGCCCCAGCTCCCCAGCCAGAGAGAAGAAAAAAAAACTTAGAACCTGCAGTTTATTTTGTGGGTCCTTCTCGCCATCCATAGCCTCCTTACTAAAATTCCAAAACAGATCTTTCAAAGTCAAACCAAACTCTTACAAAGTGAATAAACTATTTATTATTAAACAAAGTGATTACGTAAATATGCACTTATAAGATGAATATGAAATACCCAGTTACCCCCACCACTGTCTAAACTCTTGGTCCTTTAGTCTCTGATCTCTTCAACACATGTCCAGTCATTCAGAGTTCAATGGCACATTGTTTCAAAGGCAGGGCAGCCTTCTTTGGCATGTTTCAGCTTTCTGCAAGCATGTAGTCAAACAAATGATGTTCTTTTTTTTTTTTTCCCCTTTGGCATTCTCTCAATTTCAAGCAGTAGAGAAAAACTCCAAGATCCAGAAATCAACAATGCCCATTTACTCAGACCTAGCGTATGGCCACTCCAAAAGCATCTGCACCAAACAGGTATGACAAACTCCAACACAGGAGTTCAAATATCTAAACTCTCCAGATGCCTTTAGCATGCACACTTGGCTTATGTATGATAAAGCCCTAAGATAATCAGCCTGCACTTGCCAAGCCCAGGTCACCTTCGACCATGCAGTCACTCACATTTCTCCTTCTCCCCCAAAACGCTGATCCCAAAATGGCTAATCCTCCTTCTTTGTTCCAAATTCTATTTATATTGTATTTCCCTTTCACCATGACAGGACTCAGGAGGGAATCCTGTTAATCAGCTCACATGTAATAGCTTTGTTTTCCCTTCCTCCTCCCCTATGACTTCTAATTTTGAAATTTACAATTCTAAAGCAACAGGGAAGTACCTCATTTATCAATGTGTATATCAGTAATGCTAATGGCAAGTACCAATTCTAAAGCACAGGCTATTATCTACTATTTTCATTAACATAACATAAGGCAAGTACCCTACAACAAAAACTGAGAGCAAAGTTGAGGTTTTGACAAATAGTGCCATCTTGCTTTGTAAAGAGCTTGGAGTCAGATAAGTTCATATCTAAAGCCAAGAGCAATTCTTTGAGGTTTGAAGACCTGGATGTAACAGGATGGTCCCCAGGGAAAAGGAAGGTTCTAGGTTCCCTGACCCACCCAAAGGAGGGTGGAACTGAGCAGAGAGGAAAAGCTAGAGAAGAAGGAAGAAGCAGATCAAGAAGCAGACCTTGAGGAGGAAATGGAGCAAAGAGACATGTGAAAAAGTTGCACTTGCTCCTTGACCTTTGAATGATACCAGGGACTTGGGGGACATGGAAGTGTTACAAAACAGGGAGAAAGGTACCCCAGGCCCTCAAACTTGTCTGCTTTAAATAGGTACTTCCATCTGCTGCATCAAGACAAAACACTCCAGTGTGAAGAACCTTTGATAGAAATGAACTTGAATAAAATTAGTGTGCAACAAAGAAAAGAGAAAGAATAGAGCTTCTAAAAGAAGTACACAAAGTTACCCATCCTCTCATGGGTAAATGCCCAGTCAAACAGGGTTGGCTCTAAACAGTTCCACTGAGTTACAAACACTTGCCACAATACTAAGTCACCTTCTGGTGGGGACCAATAGGTAAAGAGCAGAAGGAGTCAGGCATATCTGGGATGGAAGAAGTAAAATTAAAATCAAGTGGGGAGGCTGCATTATCAGTCTCCCCACTGTTATTAGAAAGGGGGTGGCGGCTAAGGTTATAATAAAGAATCCTTTTAGCAGCTTTTAAATCAGAAAAAACCTTTACCTTTTTAATCTGATGTAGAAAGGCAAAAGCCTTTAGTAACAGTTAAGCTTCCATACTAGTTACCTTTACCATTTGGATATCTGCAGCAGCCATGTGCATCCACAAAATGGCAGTTACCCCACCTTAAGCTGTATGAAGGAGTAAAGATGGTGCCACCACTCCTTCTTCAAAGACGCAGCTCCACACACTACAAGCCAGAAAAAGCCAAAATGGTGTCATCCATCCTTCTCCAAAAGCAGATTCAAATCCAACAAGGAAAACCAGGATGGCATTGTCAATTCTTCTCCAAAAGGCACAGCTCCGGCATTCTTTCAGCTCCAACTCCAAAGTGGCCTGGCATCAGCAAAACTCACTCAATACAGCAATACGGCAAGCACTTCAGATGTCTCACACTGAAAACAGCAGCACAGCTAATTCTCTTCAGTTCTCCAGAAGACCTACAAGCTTCACAGTTTCAAAGGTAAACTAAGTTCTCAAGTATTCAATTTTCAAGTCAGCCTATACAAGTAACAAGTTTTCCCCATATGCTTTCTTGGGCTCATCAGCCCAGGGGAAGGGCCCTGCTCTGGCACATGGTCAAGGCAGCTCTGAAACCTTGTAGCCTCCCTGCTCCTCTGCTCTCCAAACCTTCCTTCCCCATTCTGTGTCTTCTCTCTCCTTTCCATGTGTTTTCCTCCACCCCTTCCCTAATCTCTTAATCCACCCACCAGGACACAATGGCTGCCATTCCAATGCAGATGCTGAGGGTCATAGCCCTCCAATTTCACACAGCCCCCTAACATTGTCAGTGAACCTTGCACAGGAGCCTGCAGCAATAAACTTTTCTTAACTCTCTTTGGCCTAGCTCCTGTTTCCCTCCTTCTTTGCAGTCCTTTCAGCCCCCATCAGGGTTCTTCTACTCACAGCCTTCCTATGCAACCCCAAAACCAGACCAAAGTCTTAAAGTGATCAAACTGATAGAAGGTGCCTACCCTCTGGGGGTCATTGTCTCCTATTGCTTTAATATTGCAAATTTCAAGGAGGACATGGTAAAATGTGAGCATGGTCTTGATAAGAATTTCCTTTCAGAAAGACACAAGGGGGAGGAAGAAGAAAAACAGGTGTTTTGTATTTGTTTTTGGTTTTTTGTAATGTGATAATTCACAAGACTGTTCCCAGAGGATAGGAAACAAAATTTGAAAGTATAAATATTGGTTAAAAACATAGAATGAGATCAGCCATTTTGGGATCAGCCATTTTGCGGTTAGGATTCTGGGGAGAAGGACAATGCAAGTCCAGGCTGCGTGGCTGAGGTGGGAAGCCCAGCCACAGGCTTGGGTCTGTGGACTCATGACTTTACCATGGTTAAGTCAAGTGTGTGTCTTAAAGTCAACTTAAGGATTTTTGGAGAGGTCATGAGGAGGCCTTAATTAATTTGCTATTGGTTTCTGTTCTTTGGAATTTCCTTTTACCACCTAAAGTGAAGAGGACACAGCAAAGAAGAGTCAGCAGCACACCTTCAGCTACATGACATCACATCTTTGTCTACATGCTTGTAAGTTGACGTATGCCAAAGACAGATGCCATACTCTTGGAGCACGTGTAAGGAACTCTGAAGGATTGGACAAGTGGTGAGATCAGCAGGACTAAGAGACCGAGATTTCTTAAACAATATTGGAATGATCCGGGTTTTTCTTATATGTTTCTTTTTGTAGTAAATAATTAGATAATCACATTGCTAAAAATAAATAGTTCTTTACACTTTAAGAATCTGTTCTGACTTTAAGGGAATTATAATGGCTACAAATGATGGAAAGGTCCCAGTAAAGGTACATTAAAAGTGTCTTAAGACAGTGGTCAAGGGGCTGCAAGCTTGAAACTGCAATCTCTGACTTTTTTCCTCTGCAGCTGAGAGTTTGCAAGCAGTAAGAGAGAGGTAGGCATTTGCATGCAGATGATTATTAACTTTTAAAGTGGAAAGCCTCTCTTGCCCTACAACAAAACTATTTATTACTAAGCAAGGAAGTAAAAAGTGATTACCTAAACATGTACTACAAGAAAAGTGTATAAAACCCTGGTGGCCCCATTACATGTACTACAAAATAAAGATAAAAACCCAGTTACCCCACCACATGTCCAAAACTCTCTTTTAATCCCTGAGCATGTTACAGTGGCATCTGCCATTAACATAGTTGATGCTATACATTGATAGTAACATTGTGTAGTTAGGAAATATGAGATATTTCCCTTTTGTTTTAGAATAATAAATTTCAAGAAGGACTTGGCAATATTATAGATTTTTGACTTGCAGCTTGATTGTTTCAGGGCCCAGGTGAACAAAGCTTAGGTTGACTATACCAAAGTGTGGTTGCTGGCCTTCATTCGAATGCAGTTTTCTTTCAGAAAGATAGAAGGGGAGGAGAAAAGAAAAACAAACCTTTTGTGGTGTGAGGTGATTGACAGAGACTCCCTTCAAGAAGGGATGGGGGAATAAAGAGAAAGGATAAATACACTTGTGTGAGGAAAATTTGGCCATTTGGGGATTTGGCCATTTGGGCAAGATGGAGGCCCAGCTGTGGGGCCACAGCTGAGGCAGAGAGAAAGAGTCCTTCTTGAAATTTATAATACTAAAGCAAAAGGGAAGTGACTTCTGAAACTGGGTAAGAAAATAAGCATCTTGACTTCTTCTGACTTCAAGTGAATTGCTGCGCCTTTGGAAGGATCGATGGTATCATCTTGGCTTCTTCATCAGGACTGAAGGTAGGATAGCTGCCATTTTGTGGATGTACGTGGCCACTGCAGCTATGTGCAGTTTTTGGATTAGAGACTGAACTGGTGGGTAAGATAATCAAAGAGGGTCCATTGTATATTCAGTGACTCTTATTTATTTTATCTTTTAAATGAGTAAATGTTTTTGCCTCCTCTTAAAGTTAGGCAGGTTTCGCTACTGCTTGTATGAGTTGGGAAGAACCTGGTTCCATTTTGCTTGTTTCCTACCCAATATCAAAACAAGCACCAATACAAAGTTCAAATCTCCAAACTCTTTAGACACCTTTTAGCACATGCCATCAGCTTATGCATGCTAAGGCTCATGAGTTCAACTGTCCCAGACTATTGCCTGTTTGCAGCAAACCTCATGACAGCTCTGCTTTTCTGTACTGCCACAGTCCAATGCCACTCCCTGAGGTTGGCCCCATGGCCGCTCCCAAAGTCATAAATCTCTACCAGCCTGGGCTGATGCCCATGGGCCCCATGCCACCTCTGCTTTGGCTGCCATGGTTGGGTTCTCATCCTCCTCCAAAATGGCGTATTGTCTGTTTTTCTCCCAAGTCCTTTTTCATATCTTTCTCCTTGTTTTTCCCTCCCTTTTAAGAGTGAAACCCTGTCAATCACCTCACTCCACAACAATTATGTTTTTCTTTTTCTTCCCCCTTCTATCCTTCTGAAAGAAAGCTATGAATTCTAATGAAAGGGCCATCAATGAGACCTTGGCATAGTCAACCCAGGCTTTGTTCACCTGGAACCTAAAACAATAAGGTCAGAAAGTCAAATTTCCATAATATTGCCAAGTCCTTCTTGAAATTTATAATACTAAAACAAAAGGGAAATGACTTCTGAAACTGGGTAAGAAAATAAGCAAAACAGGTCATTTAACTAAATTTACAAATGGGAGCAGCTGGCTTTTTAAATTCAGCCACTCATTAGGTTCATCTCAGTCCATGTGAGCAGTAGCAAGACCACGCTCAACTTAAGAGGAGAAAAAATCAGATTTACTTATTAGAAGACAAACAAAAGTCACTGAGGGTACAAGAAACCCCTTTGGTAATCTTAACAACCAGTTTAGTTTCTCGTCCAAAAACTACACATGGGCCCTAAGCCATATGTGTCCACAAAATTGTGGCTGACCCACCTTCAATCCAGATGGAGGAACCAAGCTGGCACCGTTGATCCTTCCTCAAAAGCCAGAGATTCAAATCCAACGAAGAAACCAGGATGGCGTCATTAATTCTCCTCCAAAAGGCACAGCTCCTGCATTCTTTCAGCTTCAACTCTAAATTGACCTGAAACCAGTAAGACTCACCTGATGAAACAGCAGCAATCACTTTAGACGTCTCATGATGAAAATCAAAGCAAGTTCTCTTCAGGTCTCCAGACAATTCCCAAACTTCTCAGTTTCAAAATTAAAACAAGTTTTCAAGTACAACATTTCCAAGTCAACTTACAGAAGTTACAAGTTTCTCCAACATGTTTCCCTAGGCACCTCACTGGCCTAGGCTGGGGATGGATACCACAATGTGGCTTCCTTCCCTGCCCTGCTGCCACACATGGCAGCAGCAGCTCTAAGTCCTCCAGCCTCCCTGCTGCTCCTCTGCTCTACTCCTGTCCATCTTTCTCAGTCTCTGTCTCTGTTTCCTTCTTAAATCCCTCTCTTTCTCAATTTCTCTCACAAGAAGGTTTGGCTTCCCTTCTCCAAGTTTCCACTCACCAGGGCAATGACTACCATTCTATTGCAGTACCACCATGCTGAGTGCCACGCCCCCCCACCCCAATTTCACCACAGCACCCTTATCACTTCTACTTTCCAGTTATATTTTTAATTCCCAGTTTTACTACCAATACATAACATTAGCGATGTTAATGGCAGATGCCACTCCAACACCATGAGTTTCCTACCACATCTGTTTCAAGTATCTCCTTTCATGTCCCCCAAGTCCCTGGCATTAGTCTAAGGCTGAGAAGCAGCTGAATCTGATAGGGTGTGCCCCCCCCTCCTGTTTAAGATTGCAGATTTTAAGGACAGGTAATGTTGAAATGGGGGAATGACCTTAGCTGGAATTTCCCTTCAGGGGGATGCAGGGGGACACCATGGAGTTCCTGCTACCTGAAGGTGACGAGAAGACAGCGTGGAAGACAACGAGGAGCATTCAAAAAAACATGTCTTCAAGCGTCTGAAGATGGACTCTGTCTGGACATTGGTGAGATGATTAGGACTGAGAGACTGAGGATTTTAGGGCAATCTGGGAAAGGACTTTATACAATACTGAGAAAGGGTTTGGACAATGTTAAAGTATTCTGAGTCTTACATGTTTCTTTTGTAGTTAATAAAATAATTAAAAATCACTTTATTGAAAATAAATTAGTCTGCACTGCACTGATAGTCTTGCATTGGTTTGGTGTTTTGGTTGAGAAGGCTGGGGATGGTGGTAAAAACCCACGAGTGGAAAGTTTAAACTGTTTTAAAGTTTTTCTTTTCTGCAGTTTTTGGAGCTGAAAGCAGAGAAAAGCTTGGTAGCTAATGTTTGCATATCAATGGTAAAGGTGATCAGTAAAAATGCTAATAAAGAGTGTGTAGCCTGCTTTGTAAAAAATAGCAGGCAGATAAGTGTATCCAGTTAAGGTTAAAGGTAATTGCAAAAAAACTGCTTGCAGCATGCTTCTAAGAGAAAAACAAGCAGATAGCTGTATCCAGTTAAGTAAATTCAAAAAATCTCTTTTTACCCTGTTTCAGTTGGAGACCCCGGAGGCTGCCATCCTATGGTAAATTAACCCAAGGGAATAAAACCCTTTCGTTAATTACCTTAACAGCCAACAGTGAAAAGGTAGATGGTAAAGTTACAAATGGTAAAGTTAACTATGATAAAGTGCAGACATGGAGCTAAGATGGACAGGTTGTGTAATGTGCCTCTTTATGGGCATTCTGTGGGCATGCAGTGCAAAGCCCTCCGTGCATGGTAAATATGTGATTAAAATAAAGTGCTTGCTTATGCCAAAATGGTTAATTGGTAAAGAGGGAAGTGATAAGTTTAATGTAAATCTGCCTGACAAAATCCAGTATGTACTTAAAAAGTCAGATTTACCAAGAATTTAAAAGTTTAAAAAAAAGTAGTAAACTACTCAGTATAAATAAAAATTTATGCAGCCACGACAATCGAAATAAAGTTGGGGACCTTGTGTTCCATAGGTTACATAATTTAGTTAATCCCTCTTAAATACTTAATAATTAGTAAATGCCCATTTCGTGTAATGATGTGTGTACTGGCTAGTATTAAAGTCTTATGTGTTGCTAGGGGGATTGCAGTTTTGCCTAATTGTACCAAAAGTTTTGCCTGATTGTGCTTAAATGGATAGTGGTTTAATAAATGGTGTAACTGGTATTAATGTAACTGCATGTTTTATTGTGTCAAAATGGATATTGCTTTAATGTATACTTTAATACTAACATAACTAA
>PVHY01018282.1:0-10580 GCA_004024945.1 Uropsilus gracilis
TTTTTGCCCGTGGAACCGCAGGCTCTCATTGCCCGGGGTACCACAGACTCAAGCAATTCCCAGCCTCAGCTCCCCAGGTAGCTGGGGTTACAGGCGCGCGCCACCACGCCCAGCTATTTTTTGGAACTAGGTCTCGCTGTGTTGCCCCAGGCGGGACTTGAACCGCGATCCCTAGCCCCGGTCACTTCATAGGCTGAAGCTTATAGGCACAAGTCACCGTGCCTGGCTTCGGTGGTGACATTCAGGATACTTGTCACCGCACACTCCCAGGCACGGCCCCCAGAGATGCTGTCTCCGGGGATGCTGGAGCCCATGCCCCCTGGGTACCCCCAGTCCTGGGACTCTCCTGGGGAGCACACAGCCACTCTCGGTTAAGTCCTGCCCACTTCCTCCTGCCGGACTCTCCAGTCTGCTGCTTCCTTTTCATGTTCTCTGCCAGCACCTCATTGCTGCTCACTTGGAAGTCATTCCAGAGCAGTTCTGGTCCTGTCGCTTGCGGTGTCACAGCCTCCGCCGGCTCCTCACTGCCAGCAGATTAAGCCCACGACCGCCTGGCGTTGCACTGTGCCCCGCTCTGACTCACCTGCCCTGCTTTACCTACGCGTGTCTCGTGCTCTCTCTCCTCCTGCCAAATAGACATTCCTTTAAGTCACATGCATGTTTGGAGAGCTCGGAAACTCCCTCCACCCCCAGCTATTCACAAGGTCCCTTTGCCCTTTTCTGCTCATTGAAACGCTCCCTGTCAGTCAGACCCTGTGATCTCCGTCCTCCCAGCCATCATCATCTCACTCGTTCATTCAATCGCTATTTATTAAGCCCACGGATGTCAGGTGCCGGCTCTGCAGCCATAAGCCAACACCTGGGTCCTGGCTCTTGTGAGCCTGGGCGTGCAGGGAGGGAGACGGACAAGCATCAAATGAATCGCACAAATATGCATAAGCACTATAAAAATAGCGTTGGGAATTTGACCTGGTCAGGGCAGCCCAGAGAGGTTTCCTTGAGGAAATGAGCTGGAATCTGCAGGATGTGCCATGGAGGACGCTGAGTATTCCGGGCGAGACCAGCATTGTGGAAAGGCCCAGAATCAGAGAGTCCTGGCAATGGGAAAAGACTGAAGGGGGCAGGGTTCATTCAGTGTGAGGGGCCCCAGGGCTGGGTGGATAGATGGGATGGTCCAGTCAGGGAAGTCGTGGGGCGATCGTAGCATTGTGGAGATGGGGAGGGATTTCCGGCCAGCGGCATGCTCTGTTGGCGCCTCCTGCCTCCTAGGCCATCATTCCCACGTGGGCCCTACTTTTGCCTGGAAGCTACTTGGGGTGCTGGACCCTTGTGTTCTCTGGCAGCTTGGAAGCAGTCGGGCTTATGCCATAAGTCAGCCAATCAGAGTCCTCCCTTCTGCTCCACACTCAGCTAGGTACCAGACTGCAAAGGGGTTTTCCTTCCTCTACATTTCAGGCATGAGTGGAAGTGCACCCCAAACTTTGCGAGGGTGACTCTGTACCAGGAGAACATTTTGAGGAATGGAGGGCACCTGAGAGATACAAGGGATGGTACTTGACCTGAGAGACCTGAGAGATACAAGGGATGGCACCTGACCTGAGAGACCTGAGAGATACAAGGGATGGCACCTGACCTGAGAGACCTGAGAGATACAAGGGATGGCAGTAGGCAAAAAAGGCAAAGGGGGGCATTTTAGTAGGAGATGGGGTGAAGAGGAGGGTGGGGCCAGGGACTTCTGGGGCTGCAGGAGGATGCCAAGGGCATGTGTACCTCAGACGTAGAGGAAAATGCAGGCGTAGAGGAAGATGCACCTGCAAAGATAGATGAGAGCCAGAACAGTTTCCAGAAATTGTGGGGCAATTTTCAGGCATTTCTGGAATTGATAAAAATACCTTTTAAGCACCGTTGTGAGAACTGGTCAAGTGCATTGTCCCTGGTGTCATGGAGCGAATCGGAGGCAGTGTTCCGTAAGCTCCCTGAGTCTGTGTCCTGATCCTGACCTGATCTCAGGGAGCGTCATAGGATGGCCAGGTGAAAATGCGTGTTCAGCAGTAAAGAGTGTGCACGTATAGATACACTCACATACGAGCTCTCCATCTCACCCTCCTCCCTCCCCCTTCTCCCCTCCCCCCTCCCTCCCTCATTCCTCTCCTCTTTCCTCCTCTCCCTCCCCCTCCAAACTTCCCTCCTGACTTCTCCATCTTGCTCAGACACAGCATAGAAAGCAAATGAAATAACAATCACCACTTCTCAATGAGCCCTTGCATGTGACAGGTGTTGTATTAGTGCTTTATATTCATGCCTTTATTTAATCCTCAAATCCACCCTTTGAAGTGGCTGTCCTACCCTCAGCCCCAGCAGATGAGGAAACTGAGGCTGAATTGCACAGCTGGGAGGGCCCCAGCTCTTTGTTCCCCAGTAAGCTGGCTGCTTAGGAAGGAAATGGAGGCAAACCAAAGACCAGTTGCCCCCCTTCTTCCTCCTCTGGCCCTTCCAGTCCAGCTACCTCCCGGTCCCACCAGAGATCCCGGCCTGAATAGGGGATTGTTCTCCTCCTCCGCCTCTGAATGTTGATGTTTTGGGTCATTAAGGGGCTCAGAGATGGGGTGGGGGGGCGGGTTATGACCCTGGCAAAAGCCTGAATAGCCTTTGTTCCTTTTCCCCCCTTGAGTGGGATTCTGTCCCCAGTCCTGGTGTCTCCCTCTGGGCTGGGAGGGGGTATTGCCCCCCAACCCCCAGGGAGCCTTTTCCCACCACTTTGATGGATGGGGCTTCAGCTGTCAGATGAGATTCTGGCATCTATGGTCCTTCTCCCGACTGGCTCTGTGCCGGGCGCCTTCAGCCCTGCTGTGGAGGCCGTGACATCAGCTTGGGCTATTGGTACCGTGAGGTTCTGGGACAGATGAGTGCACAGAGCCCCCAATGGCAGGCTTGGCTTTCCTTTCTGGGCCCACGGGTTAGCAGGACAGGGAGGTGGGGCATGTTCTGAGTGCCTGGACTGTGTCAAAGGCTTTCTACGCCTCATGCCAATTACAGAGCCCCCCCCCCCCCCAGATAGCCCTGCCCGAGGGCCCAAGTGGCTATTTGTCGAATGAATAAGCTGAGTCACTTTTAATTTCCTCAGAGACCCTGAGAAGGAGTTGCTGCCCTGTTTCTCAGGGGAGAAAGGAGGCTGAGGGGGTCCCTGGTAGCCAGTCAGTGAAGGAATTTGGCTGCGAGCCACAGTCCCCTGACTCCACATGGGGTAGGGAGGGCCCTTCCTGGTCCTGGTCCTGCCTCTCTTACCTGGTAGGTAATGATCTGCTTCCGCCCACTTAACTGCCCACTGCCAGAGGCAAGGGGCCAGAACACAGTAGGACTCTTTTTTTTTGAGACTAGGTCTCACTATTTTTGCCCCGCGGAACCACAGGCTTACGTTGCCCATGGTACCACGGACTCAAGCAATCCCCAGCCTCACTTCCCAGGTAGCTGGGATTACAGGCGCGTGCCACCACGCCCAGCTATTTTTTGGGACTAGTCTGACTGTGTTGCCCCAGGTGGGTTTCGAACCGTGATCCCCAGTCCCAGCCGCGATTCCACAGGCTGGCACTTACAGGCACGCGCCACCGTACCCCCAGCTAGTAGGACTCCTTTAATGCTCATCCGCTACCGTGAAGGTCGCACGCTCGCTGACCCTTCTCGCTGACCCCTGCCCTCTGCTCTGTCCTGTCGGCAGGAACGCTCCGCCCGGTTAGGCGCAACTACTACGACCCGGCCTCGGCGCCCGGGAAGGGCGTGGTGTGGGAGTGGGAGAACGACAACGGCTCCTGGACGCCCTACGACATGGAGGTGGGCATCACCATCCAGCACGCCTATGAGAAACAGCATCCCTGGATCGACCTGACGTCCATCGGCTTCAGCTACGTCATCGACTTCAGCACCATGGGCCAGATCAACCGGCAGACCCAGCGCCAGCGCCGCGTGCGCCGCCGCCTGGACCTCATCTACCCCATGGTCACTGGTGCGCTGCCCAAAGCCCAGTCCTGGCCCACCAGCCCCGGCTCGGCCGCCTTGGCCCCCACGCCACCCTGCTCCTGCCCGCAGTGCGTCCTGGTGATGAGCGTGAAGGCGGCCGTGGTCACCCCCCAGGCCCCCACGGCCCGCAAGAGCATGCCCCCCGCTGGGGCGGCCAAGCTGCCTCCTCCTCCGGGCGCTGGGGCCAGGCCCCTGGACGCCACGGGCACCCACCGCGGGCCTGCGAAGACCATGCCGGTCCCGGCCCTCCGGCGACCACCCTCCAGCGCGCCGGCGGGGGCCACGGCCTGCTCGCCTGCCAGTCCCCCGGGAGCCAACGCCAAGACCGGGAGGGTGGCCCTGGCAAGCCTAAATCGAAGCAGCCTGCAGCGGCTGGCCATCGCCCAGTCCCGGGTGCTGATAGCCTCGGGGTAGGTACCTCCGGGCCAGGGCTGAGGGGGCGCAGGGCCTGGGCTCGAGCTGGGCTCTGGTTCTGACCCTGGCGGGAGTCAGCAGGGTGCAGCAGGAGGGGACAGGGTGCAGTGGGAGGCAGCAGAGTGCAGTGGAAGGGTGCAGGGTGCAGTGGGAGGCAGCAGGGTGCAGTGGAAGGGTGCAGGGTGCAGCGGGAGGGTGCAGGGTGCAGCAGGAGGGTGCAGGGTACAGTGGGAGGGTGCAGGGTGCAGCGGGAGGCAGCAGGGTGCAGTGGGAGGTGGGTGAGGGCGCCTGGTCCTCTGGGGTCCTGCGGATGTGGATTCGGATGGAGGCTCTGCCCCGGCTGGTCATGTGACTGGGGACAGAGACCTCCCCCCCAACATGGAAGTCCCAGCTTCCTCCTCTGTTTATCTCGTGGAAACTAACCCAGTTCCCGGCATTGCTCAGGGCTGGTGGTTAACTACCACTGCGTTCCAGTTTGGGGGTGTCTATCAGCTGACCACACCTCTAGGAAGTAGGAATTCTGACCCCACTTGACCCATGAGGAAGTGACAGTTTAGCCTGAGACCAGGGGTTTTGAGGAGGGGGCTACAACCGATCCCAGATGCCACTTGGCCCTCTGTTCCCTGCCAGCATGGACCACAGCGTCTGGCATACAGTAGGCGCCAAATGCGAACCCCTTTCCTTTGCTCTCAAAGTATCCCCACTTTGCATGCGTCACCCCCTTATTCCTGTGGCAACCTGGGGGTGTTGTAGGCTCTGCGGCTGGTGCTTTCTCTGCTCATCAGATGGGTGACGCAGGTGCCTGCAGCCTCTGATTGCCAGCGAGTTGGCCTCTTGCACCTGTGTGGTCTCCCCTTCCTCCAAGGCGTCCTGGCTCTCCCTGTCCCCAAGTCCCAGGCAGGCAGAGTGGTTGGGTCAGGCTGAACATCTGCATGTGACACTCAGGCTGCTGGAGGTGAGGATGGTGGGCTGTAGAGCCGGGGGGGAAGCTGGCTGAGACACCCCCATCTCTGCCACTCAGGGGTGTGACATGGGGTCACACGCTGGCCTTGCTTGCCCCTGAAATCACTGTGAAAAGCCGCTGGGGGCCCACCCTTCAGCAATTCACGCCATGCACCTGGGTGCTAGCAGTCCCAGGTCGCCCATCCCTGGGCCACAGGTGTGAGGCAATCACTGCGTTCAGAGGGGACCCGCAAGGAGGACCCCACAGCTGCACGGTGGAGGTTTGGTCTCCGCACGCACTGCTGTTTGACTAATGCCCACTCCTCATGCACGCAAAGGCAGCTTATTGATGCCAGAGGCCGGTCCATAGGACTTCGCAGAAATTCCTCTCAATGTGGAGGCATCTGGGAGAGGCCTAAAGCGTGCTGTTGGCTGCTCAGCTTCTCTCCGATGTCGGGGTCTCGAACACCAGCCCAGAGCATGCTGGGGGCATGGATCTGACACACGTGTTGATGACCTGGGCTTGAACCCAGGGCCCGTGCGGTGTAACATGGAGGTGGGTTTAGCCTCCTCTGTCTTTAGTTTGCTCCTCTGTAAAGCGAGGATCCTAACAGTCCTTCCTTACTGGGAATAAGTGAAACCTTCAATATCCGTGCGCGCAATGCTTGGCCATACTATGAATTCAGTCACAAGCCGTGCACGGTGGCTCGTGCCTGTCAGCTTCAGCCTATGAAGCATCTGGGGCTAGGGATCGCGGTTCGAGTCCCGCTCGGGGCAACACAGCGAGACCTAGTCCCCAAAAATAGCTGGGTGTGGTGGTGCACGCCTGTAATCCCGGCTGCCTGGGAGACTGAGGCTGGGGATTGCTCGAGTCCGTGGTAGCCCGGGCAATGGGAGCCTGCAGTTCCATAGGCAAATAGCGAAACCTAGTCTCAAAAAACAAAACAAAACAAAAAACCTATGAATTCGGTCATGATCAGATGCCACTATGGTTGTTGCTGTCGCCGTAGTGATTGCCATTATCATTGGTGTTGATAGGCAGCCCCCGGGGAGCGGTTGAAGTCAGGCTGAGCAGAGTCCAGCTCCAGCCTCGTTTCTGAGGCCATGACAAGTGCCAAGTGGCTCCCCAGCTGTCACTGAGGGGAACCCGAGTCACTTTAAGTCCCGCCCAGAGAGTGGCGGCTCTTCATTCCCCTGCTGCCCCTAGGACTGGGAGGAAGGATCCGGAGGTCTGGGTGTGCAGTTTCCAAGGGCTATAGGAATAGGCTGGTTTTTCCTCCACTGTTTTCCTGACAGGGGAGCCCCCTCCCCACCTCGCTCAATCTTCCAGTCCTTTCCTCTTCACCTCTGACCACCTCCCTGGCCCCCACACCCATCTTCTCCCCCAGCCTTTCTTGCCCACTTAATTAGCGTGTTCTTTCCCTTTGTCTGACACCACCATCGACCTTCTGTCGACGAACGGCCTCTCCCCCCTCCTCTCTCTGCCCATGACCTCCCTGAGCAACTTTCCCACGGAAGAAAGGAAGCTCGGGGAGGGTGGGATGGAGAGAAGGGTCTGGGGGGAACAAAGGATGCTGTGAATTATTCAGAGACATGAGCAGGTTTCTGAAGAGAAGAGAGGGGGCAGGGCCTTGGCGGGCTGGAGTCGCCCCTCGGCCGCTCCTCCAGGACCTCCAGACTGAGGTCTCTGTCTTCAGCGAGGCCTGCGGCTGCTGCACAGACAAGACCCTTGTTCTGCCCTGAACCCCTGGGTTGGTCCAAGCTCCAAGACACCTCTCCGCTTCTCACCGTGGTGTCTGTTCTCTTGCCGCCCAGCCAGCGCCCTCATGTTACGACACTTCTGTTTCTTAGTTTTATGTTTTCGGGACAGACGTGAAATCATGCCGCCTCTTGGTTGCGGGCAGCCCAAAAGAATGGGGTGGGGGGGTCTCCTGATGGTCCCACAGGGACAGGTGGGATGGCTCCCCTGAGCCGAGTTGGCTGGGGGAGGGGAGTGGGGGGGTTGCTCTCAGGAGCCCTGGGCTGGCTGGAGTCTGCAAGGAGAGCTCAGCAATGGTGGGGGAGGGGTGCCCATGTACTGCCCGCCCTGTCCCCGGGGGCTGCCCAGCACTGCATGCCCGCTGGACAGCCTCAGGGAGCGAGAAAACTGGAATCATAGGACAGGAAAGGCTTTATCCAGCCCCACTTCCTCTTACAGCTGGGAGACAAAATGTAAACAATCACCCACAGTTGCCCAGACCTGAGCTATCTGCAAGCAGTTGACCCAGATCCTAAGTCCTCCCTGGGACCCCCTGGGAAAGAGATGAGCAGGGCTGGTGGCTTGGATGGGGTGGGTGAGAGGCAGCAAGGCTGGGCCACTGTTCCCAAGTGCAGGGTTGAGGCACAGTGCGGCTACAAGTGACCCCTCGCACGACACCCTTTGGGGTTGCCTAGGCAGAGTGCCCCTTTCCCTGAACCTCTCTGCTGTACCCCGGCCTGGTTACCAGTCCTGCCTGACACGGCAGGGGCTCCATATGCACCACCCATCGCCCCCACGGGAGTCCAGGGGTTGACCAGGAGGGAGGCCTCCTGTAGGCTGGGCGACCTGGGGTGGGATGGGTCTGCGCGCTCTGGGGCACTGGGCTGTTTCCTGGTTAACAAGATTGGATGTGGAAACCTGCCAGTCCAGTTTGTGAGAACAAAGGCAGCTTTTGTCACCCAGATCACAGAGACTTATCAGCAGGAGTGGGGACCTTGGAGGAGATGCTGGGGTGGCACAGGGGGTGGGAAAGGTAGACCCGACATGGGTGGTGCGCTGCCCCCTGGTGGGCAGTGATGGAACTGTAAGTGGCAGTGGCCTCTTCCCTCCTGCCACACCCCGTGGGGGGAACCCACACTGAATGACCAACCCTGGGTGGGGGGGCCCGTCCTTAGTATGTGGCTGGGGAATCGCCCACCCATCTCCCTGGCATCTTCTAACTCCAAACCCTCAGATAAGGAAAAAGACTTAGAAAATTTGACAAAGTTTGTGAGGAGTTACTGGCGGCATTGAGATTCCAACGTGGTTTCCTGAACCCCCCTCCACCTCCCTCCGTGGGGCCATCAGAATCCAGAAGCAGATCCCAGCCCCTTTCTTTTTAAGATGTTTTTAAGACTATTTCTTATTTTTAGAAGTATTTTTAAATTAAGCTGGTGGCACGTGCCTGTAACCCCAGCTACCTGGGAGGCTGTGGCTAGGCATTACTTGAGTCCGTGGGTTCGAGACAACCTGGGCAACATAGTCTCTAAAAAATTTTTTTAAAAGAGGTATTCTTAAATTATTAGAATTTAAGAATTAGAATCATTTCAATTAGAATTATTAGAATCTTAGAATCTTCTTAAAAGAATATTTTTAAGAAATATTTTTTTTAAAAGAATATTTCTACCCCACAACCCCTTAAGCCCTGGTGACCCCCTTCTGCCTCCACCACCTCTAACCTCACTCAGGACCCTTTTCTCAACGGCCCTTCGTTTTTGTCCCCATTCACTGTGCGGATGGTCTCCTGCGTAAATCTCCAGCATTTGTCTCTTTTCTTGGCTGACTTTCTCTTGTTTTGTATTCAGCTTCCCCCTCCCCTTGTTCAGGTTTGATTTATCCTGGGGTCGATTTCTGGGGAGAAGTGGCTGCTGACACACAAATACTCCCACATCTGCTGTTTCCACATTCTTCTCACTACCCTGGCGCCGGTGACATCATCCCAGGGAGGGAGGTCCCGGAGGACTCGGCCCCTCCCTGTCCCTCCTGTTCTAAAGGGCATGTGGGGCCCAGAGACCCAGGGCTTCGCTGGAGGCCCTGCTCCCCCTCTTCCAGCACTGAGGGAGGGGTGCACCCGGCCAGGCTTCTCTGCAGGTTCTCTCTGCAGTATGGGTGACCCAGGATTGCACAGGCCCACGAGCACAGCCTCCTGCTTTGCTTCACCCACTGGGCTCTGGAGCCAGTTTTTCTGGGTTCAGATCCTTGGCAGTGTCTTCCTCGAGTGTCCTTAACCCCTGTGCCCTAGTCCCCACCTGTTACAATGGGGTTCATCGTGACGGTCCCTCCTGTGTGGTCAGACGGGTTCGAGGAGTTTATCTAGGCGAACAGCAGAAGTGTGTCTGGAACTGTGGGCTCTTGTGTGTCACTGATATGACACAGGCTGCAGGGCCCAGGCTATCCTGGTCACTGCCAGAATCCTGGCAGCTCCCAGAGTGTCTCCCACAAAGGAGAGCGCAAGGACCGCTCTCTGAATGTGTTATTGGGGGATAGGGACACCCCCTTTTAAATTCCTTTTTACTATGGGTTCTTGTGCCTGTGCGCAGCAGCTGCTCAGAGATCAAACCTTAGCAACCAGGACAGACATAGAGGTTTATTTCCAGATACGGGAAAACAAACTGAGAGAGTCCAGACCCTCACAGGTGTTCCAAAGGGAATAGAGCCCCACTTCCGCTCCTCAAGGAGCTGCATGGGGTCACCTCAGTCTTAGGGCACTTCTTGTTGAAAACGCCAGGATCCTCTGTCGCTCCAGTTGGCACCAGATGAATCCAACCAACACAGGTGGGTCCCACGCGGTCTCCCCGAGGCAGGCCTCTCCGAGCTTGACCATGGCTCTGCACTTCACCAGGGCCACCTCTCCTCCAGCTTCACACAGCTCTAGATCCTCAGGAACCTGAGTGCCAGGCCCTTCTCCTGAGGCCGAAAACCTCGGCGCCTGATGCCAATTTCCAGACTCCAACTTCCAGGCTCTCACTCCGCTCTCGCTCTCCACGCTCCTCTCCAAAGTCGTATCTATATCCTTCTGCCCCCTTCCTCTCTTTTTTATCCTTTCCTTTGCTCCCCTCATCAACCAGAGGCCCCCCAATTCACAACCACCCTTTTGGTGGTCTGTACCTCTCTTCTCCTTCTCCCTTCTCCCTCTGGGTCCTGAGTCACCACCTCAGGACCCTGCATTAGCATCATCCCCAAGTCTGCCCAGATAATCACTTTGCAGTAAAAAGGGGAAATGGCCTTATCTGGCCTCAGACTCGTCTTAGTCTCTGTGTCTTTCAGATGCAGGTGACAGCAATGCCCACATTCCTTTCTCAGTGAAAGGCATTGGGTCCATATTGGGTCCCCGGCTTCAAATGGACACATAAGTGACCAGCATGACCATAAGCACACAGCCCCCTGGCTCACGTCCCCAGGTTGCCTGGCACCTGGCATCACCTGTGGCCCA
>PVHY01018282.1:10680-29650 GCA_004024945.1 Uropsilus gracilis
TTTGCCCGATATTTATATTTCTCAGGGAAAAGGAGAAGTGACAGCTGTGAGAGCAGCGGCTTCCAAATGTTGCACGGGAGACAGGCCACACCTGTCTCCTCTCGTGGAAGCTCACGGAAGGCAGACAGGCGCTTGGGCTGTCGGAAGAAGGCTCTGGGCAGGCCGGGGACTTGGCTTTCTGCAGGCCCCTGGGGGGGTGACACTGGTGTAGTCTCAGCTTGAACAACTGCTTTATTTTTGCATTCTTTCAGCCAGTCAAAGAGATTTGACCTTCTAGAGTTTCAGTTCTAGGAGGGAAGTACTTAAGCACCACCTTTCTATAAAAGATAACAAATTCCATGGGAGGGGGGGAAGGAAAAAAGTAAGAGAGTAAGAGTAAGAGAGTTTGGGGTGGAGTGAAGATGTGGGTGGTGTTAGTCAATAGAATGATCTGTGTGGACTCACCGACAGGGTAAGATTTGAGCCAAGGTTCATAAGCGGTCAGCAATCATCAGCAATAGTAGGAGGGAGCTAAGCTACTATCTGGTGGAAGAGCATGAGGGGCAAGGGAACAGCATTGGTAAAGTCTCTGAGGCAGGATGCACCTGGCATTGTAGGAGAGAGCCTGAACAGAATAAAGAGATGAATGCTGTGAAGGGAGGTAGAGAAATGCGGGGATCATAGTGGGGGGACTTTGACACTGAAAGAACTGAAGCCCAGTCTGTGCTGAGTTTGAGGGCGAGAGTCACACCATCTGCCCTGGATTTGATGTCTCACCCCTGCCAGGCCCAGTGGTGCATGCTTATCATCCCAGCCTAGGAAGGGAGGCTGAGACTAGGAATCGCTTGAGTCCACCGGTTCAGACCCACCTGGGGCAACATAGTGAGACCTAGTCTCAAAAAATAGCTGGGTGTGGTGGCGCGCGCCTGTAATCCCAGCTACCTGGGAGGTTAAGGCTGGGGATCACTTGAGTCCATGGTACCCCGGGCAATGTGAGCCTGCGGTTCCACGGGCAAAAATAGCGAGATCTAGTCTCAAAAAAAAAAAAAAAGGAAAAATAGCTGGGTGTGGTGGCACATGCCTGTAATCCCAGCAACCTAGGAGGCTGAGGCTGGGGATCACTTGTCCGTGCTATTCTGGGCAACATGAGCCTGTGGTTCCCTGGGCAACATAGGGAGACCTAGTTTCCCCCCCCCCCCAAAAAAAAAGTCTCACCCCTGACGGCTGTGCTGAACTTGCTGAGTCCTCAGTAGAGATATGTAGTTTCTGTGAGAAAGGGGAGCCCCTGGCTGGGTGGGCTTTGGAGCGCCCACGCTGGCCCATTTGGCCCACGAGGTATCTGCTCTTGCCTCCCACAGGGTCCCCACCGTCCCGGTGAAGAACCTCAACGGGTCCAGCCCTGTCAACCCTGCTTTGGCAGGTAAGAGAGGCCGTGCAGGTGCTTAAGGCAGAAAGACGAAAGCCAGGACGGCTAGGTCAGGAGCTTTGTGGTCAGGAGTTTTGTGGCAGGGAGACATAGTTGAATGTTCATGAAGACACCCTGGGAAGGTAAGGGTTGGGGGCAAGGGCTGCCGGAAGCAGGAATGCAGAAGACGCTGGGGGATGGGGTGGGCACAGACTTGGCAAATCCATGGGCTACAGGACTCGGCTGGGAGGAGCTTAGCGGTGCTGAGGGGTTAACTCTCCAGTCCTTCCCTGCCCTGCCCCCAGGAATCACTGGGATCCTCATGAGCGCGGCCGGGCTGCCTGTGTGCCTCACCAGACCCCCGAAACTGGTCCTGCACCCACCCCCCGTCAGCAAGAGCGAAATAAAGTCCATCCCAGGGGTCTCCAACACAAGCCGCAAGACTACCAAAAAGCAAGCCAAGAAAGGTAGCAGCCCCTTACCTTTCGGGCCAGGAGGTCAGCTCCGGAGGCCCCGCCCCGCCCCGCCCCGCCCCACCCCGGGCATAGGCTGGAGACAGACTCTGACTGGGCAAGGCCGGTCTGTGGCCCCGACACCCTGTTTACTTACCTTTCCCGCGGGGTGAGCCTCATGGTCGGGATCCTGCAGGTTTGCCCTGAAATGCATCCCGATAACTGCGTGGTGGCCCCCAGAGCCCCGGATACCACTGCCCCTCCAGCCGGGGCCCTCCTACCCGCAGTTCCACACAGGAGCGGTCAAGGCCGGCCTCCACGGCACTGACTAGCCGGGGTCAGACTGGGGTCTGCTGCCTCTCTCGCCTCTCCCCTTATTGTAGCAAGAGCAGGACAGGACACCCCCAAAGTGCTCTGCTGGGATTGGCTGTTAAGCGTGGGGGCCCATCGTCCCTCAGCCCCCACCTTGCCAGCCTGTGAGGCTTCAGTTGGCGTAGATGAACATTCTCTGGCCAGTGATGGGTTTCCAGTCAGAAGGCGCTGACTTCACCTCAGAGAAGCAGGGCAGTGGGCAGGAGGCATCTGCTTCCCCTTTGGGGGGCTGCTTCCTCAAACCCCTGCTCCTACTTTTTTTTTTTTTTTTTGAGACTAGGTCTCGCTATTTTTGCCCGTGGCACCGCAGGCTCACGTTGCCCGGGGTACCACGGACTCAAGTCATCCCTAGCCTTAGCTTCCCAGGTAGCTAGGATTACAGGCGCGCACCACCACGCCCAGCTATTTTTGGGGGACTAGGTCTCGCTGTGTTGCCCCCGGTGAGACTTGAACTGTGATCCCCAGTCCTAGCCATGACTCCATAGGCTGGTGCTTACAGGCACGCGCCACCGTGCCTGGCTTGCTCCTACTTTCTAGTCATCAAATTTTTCCAGCTGAAGGGAGCTCCATGGCTCCCTCACAGGCTGGCAGGAAGGCTGAGACTTTGCTCTTTCCCGTGCTGCCTGTTAGTACTTACAGCACCCCCTGGAGCCCGAGTAGCCCATTCACATGCCAGGCAAACCCACAGCTCACACCCCTGGTAGATGAGGAGACAGAAGCGTGGAGAAGGTGAGCACGTCCCAGGAGGGATGGACCCTTTTTCTCCTCCTGGGATCCTTGGAAACCTCCCCCTACTCTGCCTTCAGCCTGGCTGCCTGCTCTGGGCCAATCCCTGAAGAAAATCCAGAGTCATCACCCCCTGCCAGGTGCCTCCCTTTCCCTGCTGCTGGCCGTGATGTCACCAACAACAGCTGTGTGTCCCAGCTTGGGTGTCCCCAAGACAGTAGCACATGGACACCACCTTCCAGGCTGAGGCAATGCTCCGTGTGCCTCTAGGGAAGGCTCTGAGCTGGCCTCACGTTTTTATGGGACCATTCCCAGAGTGCTTCACTTCTGCTGGCCTGTCCAGGGCCCCAGGAGGTCCAGGCTTCCAGGTGGTTTGTTGAAAGTAGACAGGAGCGTGTCAGAGGGGCAGCTCGTGAGGTAAAGGCCAGCCTGCTCCCCCCTCTCCTCACCCCACGTCTCTTCACATCTCTCCTCTTCTGTCCCACATAGCCCCTTTCAAATCCTTAAACCCATTGCGGAATGAGCTCCTGCCCTGTCCTGGCTAATGGTGCCTGCACTGGCGCCCCTGGCACACCCGTGTTGCTTCAGCCCTTCTCTGTCTTGGATGCCCACTGCTCATCCTGTCCCCGCAGGTAAAACCCCCGAGGAAGTGCTGAAGAAGTATCTGCAGAAGGTCAGGCATCCCCCGGACGAGGTGAGTGAGGTGCCACCTGCGTGCATCACCTACAACCATTTTCTCTGGCTCCCGCCGCTGCCCCACAGACATGCCAGCAGCTGCTCTCCAAGCTCTGGCCAGTCAGACCTGGTTTGCGCTGGTGCCCTGGCTCCAAATTCACCTGCCTTGTTGCAGCTACCACTTAAGCTTTCCCAGCTCTCCTTGCAGCAGAGAGCTCACCGAGCCCATACTACCCTCCATGACAGGTCCAGTGTGGTCATAGCGTGGGCTTGGATGTCCACTCACCGTTCTTATCCAGAGGTGACTGTGCATGATCTGGGAGGGAGGGGGACCCGCAAGGGTCTAGAAGACAGAGGCAGGGACATTGCTGGGCCCCCACTCCTCCCCTCCCCCCGCCCTGCTCAGGACAGTGTGTTTGTGAGTTTACTTACCTGAACGATGAGTCCTTGGCAGAAGTTCAGGGTCATGACAGCTCATCTGTGGGTCAGTCAACAAGAGCTCGTTTCCTCTACAAACCACAGAAGACACCCTGGAGGATGGCGGGGCCCCCACCCTCATGGAGACTGCCATCCTACCAGCTCTCCCCTTACAGGTCACCACCAACCAGGAGCCAGTGCAGGAATCTCTGCTGTGTCAAATGAGCTGTAACCTTATTTAGGTTCTCAGAGGCCGGCTACCTGGCTCTGGGCCCTCTGGATGGCTGAGGCCCTGCAGGAACTGCTTAGTGATGTGCGCCCCTTCCATGCCCACCCCGGGTGCTGACTGCTCTGTTCTGCCCCCACCCCCAGGACTGCACCATCTGTATGGAGCGCCTCACCTTCCCCTCGGGCTACAAGGGTCCTCAGCCCACCATCAAGCCGGACCTGGTGGGGAAGCTGTCCCGATGCGGCCACATCTACCACATCTACTGCCTGGTGGCCATGTACAACAATGGCAACAAGGTCCGTGCCAGGCTGCAAGAGTGGGGGGGGCATCTTGGGGGGTCCTGGGGGGGGTCTTAGAGGCAGTCCAGGGTGGCGGGATGGTGACAGTTGTGGCTGCTCCAGAAATGTAGGACGTTGACAAGACATGTCCTCGTCGCCCAGCTCCTCAGTTTCCATGCAGGGGGAGGGGCTGGCCTGAGAGGTAGGCTTTGAGCCTGGGCTGTGGGGGAGTGGCCCATTGTCAAGGTCCATTGCAGGGGGAGTGGGCCCCGCAGTGCAGGAGCAGGGAGTCCTCCACGCAGCCCTGGGCCTTGAGAAGATTCATTGCAACCACCACAGATGGGTTTCCCAGTCACCCCACCTTCTCCAAGACGAACGAGCTTCAGTCATGGTTCGTTTTCTTTGGAGAACTTCAGAATCCTGTGACTGGTCCCCCAAAGGGCCTAAGAGACTGTCCGTAGCACAGGTGGCAGCCGCTGCCTTAAATTCCCCTTGGAGCAGGAGGAAGCTCTTTGTGAGCCGCTCCTTGTCTGTGGGAAACAGCAGCAGTGTTTCCCACCGAGGCTGGTTCCCAGGAATCGGTTGACCCCTTAGATGACGCCTCTCCCCCTACCATGCCTGGCTTATTCTCCTATTCTTCCCCATGCCTGAAATGACCTGCCCCCCTCCTGGCCCTGGTTTCCTGTCCTGCTCTTTCTCTACCTCAGCGTGGACTGAGCAGAGGTTCCCTTGATACCCCTCAATCTCTTACCCCACCTAAGCCCAAGGCTGATTTGGGAAGCATTCTGGGCTCTTCCTGCTGTGGTCAAGGGTGGAAACAGAGGCAGCAGAGCCAAATCTGAGCTCTGACTTGTTAGCTGGAGGACCCTGGGCAAGACTTTCAGCCTCTGAGATGGCATTTTCCATCTGAAAAATGGAGGGAAAGCCATACTCCTTCTTAGAGAGGAGTCGTTATTGTTCCTCAAATGGATGTGGCCTTTGCTTTATGGCTGTGCTCTTTACCTCCATCTCTGTGGAGAGCTCAGGCCTGAGTGCCTGGAGGGGGGGGCCTGGCTCCATCTCAGAGAGGTGCTGATACTGGCTGCCCCAGGCCCACTGTCCGATTTTGGAAGTGAAGATTTTCTGGGTGTATTCACTTGTTCCCTTTTTGATGACTCTACGTAAGAACAGTCCATCGTGTCACCTTCACATGCTAGTAGATAATCAAAACATGAACCTTGGCATTTATTTCATGTGCTGCGACATGTCTCTCAGGCACATTCCCTTCTCCTTCGTGCTCTGGTACTCTGTCATGTGCATTCTTGGCTTTCTTGGCTTGGAAGAGGGGAGAAAAGGATTCAGAGAGGATCAGAGGGATTCGCCCAAGGTCATGGCCGGAGCAGAGGGTGGGACTCTGATCTATGGACTTCAAGCCCTGGATCTGTCTCTGTAACCATCTCCCTTGCCTGGGAGCCAAGCTGTTCCTTTAAATGAGCACAACTTGAATTGAAGTGTCCCTAAATAGGCTGGGCACTGTGGCGCATGCCTGTAGGTGGCAGCCTAGGAAGCCGTGGCCAGGGCCAGAGATCGCGGTTCGAGTCCCGCCGGGGGCACGTAGTGAGACCTAGTTCCGAGAAAAAACATAGCTGGGCATGGTGGCGTGTGCCTGTAATCCCAGCTACCTGGGAAACTGAGGCTGGGGATTGTTTGAGTCCGTGGTACCCCAGGCAACATGAGCCTGCGGTTCCACGGGCAAAAATAGCGAGACCTAGTCTCAAAAAAAAAAAAAAAAGATTGAAGTGTCCCTAAATAGCTCAGCAGAGGATCCTGCTTCGCCTCAGGGAGCTGGGGCTGTGGCCCAGAGCTCCGGTCCAGCTGTGGCAGCACTCCTCACGACGTTGCTCCCTGCGCACGCCACCTCCCTCTCCTTGCTATGTTTCTTGGATTGATTGGATTGACAGGATTGACTGTTGAGGTCTCCTACCCACCTTGGTGACATCTCACCAGGCCTTTCTACCATGAAACCATGACCCCTTATGTCATTACATCCAGAGATCCCCCCACCCCCCGCCAAGCCTGGCCCTCCAGCCAAGCCACGGAGGTTTTATTTGCCCTAATAAGCAGCTGTTGCTCAAGTCCTCTCGAACTTACTGTTGAATGTTGCTGTTGTTCAAGTCCCTTTCTCTCTAAAAGGGGTTTAATAGTCCCCTTCCTGTCCAGTGTCAGGACACAGAATAAATGTACTTAAAGACATGAAAAATGAAACTACTGCCCGTGGCATTCCTCACCCACTCCAGCACAGGTGACCGCCTTCTCTTCCCATCCCAAGTGGTTACCAAGTCTATAAGCATGAGACTCCCCACCAAAGTCATGAGGATACCAGTCACATTGAGAGGCACCTCATACCCAACACTTCCCATGGATTGTCCCATTGAATCCTCCCAACAACCCAGTGAAAAGAGACTTTAGGACTTTCCTTGTTCTCCGTGAGAGAGGTTAATGAATTTGTCACACAGTGGGTAGATGGCAGCGTGGGAATCAAATTCAGGTCCCTTGACTACAATCACCACTGTGGTGAGGGCTGAACCCTGTGGCTGCCCAGTCCAGTTCAGTGACCTGGTGAGTGAGCCTGGCATCTTCAGTTTCCAGAAGCTTCCATGTGATTCTGATGCTCAATCAAGGGGCTCTTGCTCTCCATTGCATGGAACATACAGTCTGATATCCTTGAGAGGGGGGATAAATGACTCCCTGCACACCCTGCAGCCCTGGGAAGCTGGTCTCCTCCTAAGGACTGGTCTCCCCTTCATCTCCCTTAGCATGGAGCATGGGGTTGTTTGGAATTCACCTCCCGTTGCTTTGGAGAAAACAGAATTAACAGAGATAGCTGGGAAGCTGGGTAGGAGCCAAGGTCTATTGCTCATTCGGTACATTTTGTCCCGTGGTCCTTTATCTCAGATCTTTGAGGGTGGGGTGGGGAGGATATTGCCAAAACCATGTTCCAATCTGGCTTTGTCTCCTCAGGATGGAAGTTTGCAGTGTCCTACCTGTAAGACCATTTATGGGGTGAAGACAGGCACCCAGCCCCCGGGTAAGATGGAGTACCACCTCATCCCTCACTCCTTGCCTGGCCACCCCGACTGCAAGACCATCCGCATCATCTACAGCATCCCCCCTGGCATTCAGGTGAGGTCACGGTGAGGTGGTAGCTTTTATCCTGTCAAGTGTAAATGTTTGCAGGGAAGATGCTTTTCTCAGTCTGTGCAGATTCCGAAAATAAAATACCTTAGACTGGGTGTCTTCTGCACAACAGAAATGGATTTTCTCAGTTCTGGAGGCTGGGAAGGCCAAGATCAAGGTGCTGCTGAGTCACAGTCAGGTGGAGACCTAGTTCCTAGGTGTCTTCTCACTCTGTCCTCATAAGGCAGAAGGAGTGAGGGAGCGCTCCAGGGTCTCTTGTATGAAGGCTCTAATCTTACTCATGTGAGATTCACCCTTTTATTTACCTTCCACATGCCCCCACTTCTGAAGATCATTGTAATGGAGATTAGGTGTCAATGTAATAGATTTGGGAGGACACAGACTTTCAACCTATAGCTCCCCAAGCTATGTTCTTCTTGCATGCAGAATACTTCATTCCATCCCAATAATCCCCCCAATTCTTGACTCATTTTAGCACCAACTTTAAAGTCTACATCTCAAGTTCTGTTTAGGAAGGGAAGCTTCCCTGTGTTTGCTGCAGCACTTTTTACAATAGCTAAGATATGAAAACATGCTAAGTGCCCCAGCACAGATGAGTGGATCAAAAATATGTGAAAAAAAATACATGCACAAATACATGTGCAATGTGGAAGCAGGTAGAGAGTTGAGCTTCAGCTAAGAGGAATACCTCCTAAAAAAAATAAAATAAAAGGAACACCTCCTTGTCTCTCCAGCCCCCTCTAGCACACTAGAGGGTGGGCAACAGCATGTCTCGCACCTGTCACCCAGCTTCCTAACCTCTTTGGAATGTCCCAAGAGACATATGACCTATTAATAATGGCTATTACCCCTACAGGTCAATTTTCCTGTTATTACCAGTACCCTGCTGTATGTCACATATGCTTTTGGGAATCAGGTTGCTACTTCCTCATTACATCATTGTAACATTTCCTTGCTGGGCTATATAAGGGGCTTCACACCTTCATTAAAATTGGACCTGGACATGCTTCCCAAGATCCTTGTTCTGTGGGCTGGCCTCACAGATTGCTATCAGTCTCTTCCATCTCAATTTCTTCTTCATTCCATTCATGACTCCTAAGCTCCATCTCTCTACCTGCTTCCACATTCCACACCTTTCCACCCACCCACCCATCCACATAGGAATACTGCTTAGTGGTCAAAAATGGGATACTATTCAGTGATCAAAAAGATAAACTCATGCCTTTTGGGACAACATGGAAGAGGTTATGTTAAGTGAAATAAGTTGGAAGGAAAAAGATTGATATTGAATGGTTTCATGTATGTGTGGGATACAAAGAAACTGAACAAAGAGTCAGAAAAAAGACAAAGTGTATCCACTGACCACAGTTCAGAGGTATAAGCCAGAGTAGGGGAAGGGCGACTCGGGACTACTAGGGGACCACACCTGAGGAGAGACATCAAATACTGTCCAGAAATGAACAAGAATGTAAGACAATTAATTTAAATATATATATATGACATATATATATATATATGTCATCCAAATGATATCTGGGGGAGACTCAAGATTGATTCATCTTGCTGGACATGGTGGCATGCACCTGTAATCCATTACCTGGAAGGCTGAGGCTGTGGATCACTTGAGCCCATGGGTTCAAGACAACCCTGGTCAATATAGCAAGACCTAGGCTAAAAAAGATTGATTCATCTTGAAACAAATTCCTGTCCAGACATGAACCTGTGAAACCAAAGGAGGCATGTAGTGGCCCTCACCCAGCCCGGCCCTCAACCTGCCTGGATCTTGTACCTCCAGCCTCCAGAGCTGAGAGAAATAAATACCTGTGGATGAAAAGTCCCCCAGTTCATGAAATTTTGTATCACATCCCCAACTAAGAAAACGTTTAACTCTGAAAGTGTCTCCACTCTTGCTTCCTTTCCCTCCTCCAGCCTTCCCCTGCCCCTCCCCCACCCTTTTCTCCCTTCCCCTCTCCTATCCCTTTTCCCTTTCCCCCTCATGACCTCCACCCACCCCCCCATACCCAACTGTAGTCCGTGCTCCTCATGGAACTTCCAAGTTCTTTGTGTTTGGGGAGCTGCACCCACCCTTCTGTTCCCACACAGGGGGAGGGCAGATGAGACACACACCCTGCACCCTGCATTTTCCCATCATCGATCTATCCTTCCCTGGCAGTATAGAAAGTGTTTCCTCGTTCCTTCTTAAGTCCATGTGATGAGCAGGTTGGGTGTATGTGCTGGTTATAGTCAACCGTCTCCAAGTGAGGGCTGACAGGTTGTTTCCAGTTCGCGGTGGCAGTAATGCTGACAGGCATGACCTCGTATGCCTGTGAGTGTCTCTGTGGAATCATCAGCTAGAGGTAGGATTTCTTGATCAGCCCGTGTTAGCATTTTTAATGGGCTATGTAGTCCTTGACTTGGATTTCTGTGGGCACGTCTTCCAACTTGATTCATGAAAATCCTAAGAAACAGCCCAAAGAACATTCCTGGCAATAAATACTAATGTGTCCCTGCCTTTTCTCTCTCTCTCTCTCTCTCTCTCTCTCTCTCTCACACACACACACACACACACACACACACACACACACACACGCGGAAGCTTTTTAAAATATGTTCTAGGGTGCTAATTAGATTCATTTATTTAGCAAATATTTATGATTGCACCCACCTTCCCACTTCCTCCTCGCCTCTCCACTTAGTCTCTTATCTAACAAACATCCGAGTGTGAATGGAGGGCTGGGTGTATGCCAGGTGCCTGGGGCGCAAGTGAGCCAAAGGGACAGAGTCCCCGCTCCCTGGAAATCCCCGTTCTCATGGGACAAGAGTGACAATAAAAAAATCACAGTGCTTCCAGATAGTGACTTGCGATGCTCAGGAAATAAAGAGAGCGTAGTGGTCGCCTGGAAATGAACTAAATAAAAAAATACGGTTTTCTTGGCAGGATTTACCAACCAGTCAGGGAAAGCCATGCTGTGTTGGTGAGCAGAGATGAGGGTACATCTGGGCAAAGCCGTGGGAGGTCCAGGGAAACGCAGCCTCCAAAGTCTGAGAGGCTTGACTTCCCATTCCTGGCAGACCCTGTCGCTAGCTGGACTCTCTGGATGGCCATGTGCCTTTGGGAGTTTGTGCTATTCGGGAGCACAGCTCCCTCTGTGCACCTGGGAGCCCAGCAGGGGGCTGTCAGCAAGGGACAGCGCCATCCTGTGGGCACCATGCTGAGGACCCCACTGCTGGGTCCCATTATTACCTGCTGCTCTTACTGGCCAGGTCGGGGGGAGGATCTGGACTAGGGGATGGAGGACTCCTTCCGCTCTGGGTATTTGGTGGGTGGTAGCAGAGCTTCCAAGGACACGAAGAAATCCAGGGGGTGTTTTCTAGCTGGAGGCCACAGCAGGGGAGAGGAAGCAGGACTGTGGAAGGCCCATGAGGTGACTTTAATTTGGGGTGAAGGTCAGGATTTCAAGGTCGTTTTGCAGAACCTGGAGGCTTGTGCTTCCTGAGGAGTGCAGACCAGTCACTCAGCCTTCACTGCAGAGAAAGATTCCCTGGGGGGAAAGCTCTGAGCCAGGCCTGCGGAGTCGTGACTGCCCCACTCAGTGGCAGCAGCTGGCTCCAGGCCAGGTCCAGGCAGCCAGGAACAGGCTGAGATGGTGACGGTCAGAGCCGCCCTCCAGCTGGACCTCTGGCTGAGAAACAGACCTGGCCTGAGGACTGTTATCAGCTTAGGATGATTTCTCATGAACGTGAATTTGGAGTTGTCGAGTCCTGCTTCTCCATGAAGATGCTCTTGCCCTGTTCAGCCCCCGGAATCATACATGGTCTTGAGCCCTCCTGGAATCATACATGGTCTTGAGCCCTGCTACTAAAAGAAATCACACATTCAGCATTTTTAATCCTTTTGGAACCATCAGCCATAATAAGGAATTGATACATCTGTGTCCTCTTGCAGGTCTGCCAATCACTCATTCATTCATTCATTCATTCATTCATTCACTCACTCATTCATTTATTCATTCATTCACACTTGTCTTCCCTTGTTCACTCTTTCGTTCAGCTGGACTAAGTCACTCACCACTGGTGAGAGTCTTGTCAGGAGCTGTATGACGTCATCAGTATGACATTGGCCTCATTTGTAAGGGGTTTTAAAGCATGGACCTTAAGAAGTCAGAGATGCTCAAAGATTATTGAGGCACGTTTGTGCGTGTGAGTGTCAGTGTGGGAAGTTCAGGCATTGGTCCTGACAGAAAGTCTCCCACATTGTGTGAGCTTTTCAAAGGGGCCGATGGACCCTCTGGGTCCTGTTGAAGCTGTCTGGTTTTTGATTAAATTCTGCATCAGGGCCGGGCACGGTGGCTCGTGCCTGTAAGCTTCAGCCTATGAAGCAGCCGGGGCTAGGGATCGCAGTTCGAGTCCTGCCTGGGGCCCGTAGCGAGACCTAGTTCCAAAAAATAGCTGGGCGTGGTGGCGCGCACCTGTAATCCCAGCTACCTGGGAAGCTGAGGCTGGGGATTGCTTGAGTCTGTGGTACCCCAGGCAACGAGAGCCTGCGGTTCCACGTGCAAAAATAGCGAGACCTAGTCTCAAAAAAAAAAAATTCTTCTTCAGTTTCTTTCCCATTTAGTAACCTGAGACTGCTTGTGGGGTGTCAACGCACCCCCTTATTCATCTCGGTAGTGACTACAAGGGTCCAGGCATAGAAGCAACCTAAGTGTCCCTCTGTGGGTAGATGGATAAGATAACTGTGGTATATATTCCTGTATATGAATGAATGAATGAATGAATGAATGAATGAATGAATGAATGAGTGAACCAATGAATGATTGGCAGACCTGCAAATTAATTCTGTCATAGAAAGGAAATCTTGCCATTTGTGAACATACAGATGGCCCCTGAGGGCATTCTGTTAACTGAAATAAGTGAGAGGAAGAAACACAAGCATCTATGAGCTCACTTAGATGTAGAAAGGAACAAACACATAACAAAGTTCATAAATTCAGCCAACAGATTGGTGGGAGTGGGAGGAAATGGGGGTCAGAAGGCCCAGGCTTCTAGATGGAACCTGGGGGTGTCTTGTAGGAAAATGTGACTGCTGTTTATAACACTGTTGCATATTTGGAAGTTGTTAAGAGAGAAGAAAAACAATGTTCTGACTGTGTGGTGAGGGAGGATAACTAGACCCACCTTCTACAAAGTTATGTCCTCACACTCAGACCTGACACTGATAGAATGGCTTCGCTACTGATGCCTTCATTTAAGGAGCTGGGGGTTGGAGATGGGGATGGCTGAGATGTTGGGAGGAGTTCAGTGGACAATAACCCAGTCTATATTGTTCAATAAGAAGATAAACAGCTGGGTGTGGTAGCGTGTGCCTGTGATCCAAGTGCTGGGAGGCAAGAGGTCAGGGATTGTTTAAGTTCACAGGTTAAAGACTACCCGGCAACATACTGAGACCTAGTCTCAAAAAAAAAAAAAAAAAGAAGATAAACAGAAGCCTTGGGCACGATGGAGAAAAGCCACACACATCAGGCAGAAGATGTTGATTGTGTGGCTCGGAGATCACAGCAACTGTGGTTATTACAAATAGCTAAGACATTAGATGGAAACTCTGTGAGGGTCTTGAGAAACTGGGGCTAAGCTTTGCCAGCACCAAGAGCATCATGGAAGTACTGTCCCTGTGAGATTGTGGATTTCATCTCTTGTAAAATCAAGGAACCAGAAGATGACAGTGGTGCTGGGGACACTGCTGTGACCGGGAACAGGCCTGAGTCCCACTGCCTGCCCCTACCACATGTCAGTAACAGACTGGGATTAAGTCTGTATGAGTTTTATTTTCAGACCACCAGCCATTGATCTGAGAGAATGGTGGCACGGCACACTGAAGAAGCTGTTCCGCTACCTTCTCTAGAGTTAGCCTTTTTATTTTTTATTTTATTCTTTCTTTCCTTTTTAAAAAGTTTTTTTGGATTGCATATATATATAATACATCATCATCTACCCCGAGGCCCTCACATCACCCCATCACCAGTGAACCATCTTAATCTCTTATGCCCTTTCCCTCCCCCATTTTTACCTTCCTCCCCCTTTCTTGCTCTAGGCTTCAGTTTTGTTGGCAGTTTTAAATTTTTCCATTTCTTTGTTTGTTTTCCCTATTAACCCTCATATAAGTGAGGCCATGCCCTATTTCTCTTTTTCTTTCTGACTTATTTCTGCTAGCATGATTCCTTCTAGCTCCATCCATGTTGCTGCAAATGATATAAATTTGTCTTCTTTGATTGATGAATAATATTCCATTGTGTACATATACCACAACTTTTTCAGCCATTCATCTGTTTTGGGGCCTTTGGGCTATTTCCATATCCTGGCTATTGTAAATAGTGCTGCAATAAACATTCGAGTACAGGTGTCCTTTTAAATTAGTGTTTTTATAACCTTTGGGTAGGCACCCAGAAGTGGGATTGCTGGGTTGAATGGTAGTTCCATTTTCAGTAGTTTGAGGGTCCTCCACACAGCCTTCCATAGTGGCTGGGCCAGTTTGCATTCCCAGCAACAGTGTAGGAGTGTTCCTTTCTTTCCACATCCTCGCCAGCACTTGTTGCTCTTTTTTTTTGAGATGGACCTTTCTTTTTTTTTTTTTTTTTTTTTTTTTTTGGTGTAAGATGGTATCTCAGTATGGTTTCGATTTGTACTTCCCTGATTACTAGTGATGTTGAACATTTTTTCATATGAGCTGGGCTTTTTATAATGAGCTCCACGGAGACAGTCATGCGGAGTCACACATCAGAACAGCTCTCGCACCTGATCTTCCTGGTATTCATCATGTTCAGCTCCCTGAGTTTGTTACCAGCCTGCCTGTTACCCTGACCCGGATGCATCCCAACCTACTGACCCTGGTTAATTGCTGATGGCATCAGTGCTTAGCTCCCACTTGTGCATCATGGAGGCAGGAACCTCAGTCAAAGCAGGAATTTCAGTAGAAAGACAGCAGATCATGTGCTATCTAGTGAGTGCAAGCAGGGGCTGGGGGGTTGGGGTTCAGCTTCCTGCACAGGTGTGGTGCCTCTCCTCCCTTCCTAGCCCCCCATCATGATGAGACATCAGATGCCATACTCCTCCCCTGGTGGATCCTCTGCCTCCTCCCTGTTCAATGGATAGGGAACCACAGCCCACAAGAGGCCTGAGGCTGATCCAGGTCTGCAGCCTACACCAGCTCTGAGAATCCAGAGGGCTCATATTCTTTCCATTTTTTTTTTTTTTTTGAGACTAGGCCTTGCTATGTGCCCGGGGTAGTCCCAAACCCACAGACTCAAGCAATCCCCAGCCTCAGCCTCCCAGATATCTGGGATTACAGGTGCCCGCCATCACACCTGGATGCTTTTTCAAGACTAGGTCTCACTATGTTGCCCAGGGTAGTCTCAAACCTGTGAACTCAAGTGGTCCCTGACCTCTTGCCTCCTAGCACTTGAACTACAGGCTCACACCACCATGCCCGACTTGTCAGAAATATTCTGAAAAATAAATAATAACACACTCTCTCTGTCTCTGTCTCTGTCTCTCTCTCCCCCCCCTTCCTTCCTTTCTTCTCCTTTCAGGGCCCAGAACACCCCAATCCTGGCAAGAGCTTCAGCGCCCGTGGCTTCCCGCGACACTGCTACCTTCCGGACAGTGAGAAAGGGCGGAAGGTAAGTGCAGGCACTGAGTGCTGGGTGAGGGGCCCAGCCTTGGCTTCTGGAATATACAGGCCAAAGAGAGCTGATCTTTTAGTTTTAGGCAGATGTGGAACAAGGTTCACATTTGAGCCACTCATAGGTAAGGGTGGATGAGATTCTTGGAGGGGGTCAGGGCAGACATTTGGCTGGAGAGCACTGGCCACAGTTCATCCTTACCAACATCCCTTCTCAAGGGCTTCGCCACTTAATGGTGTCCATGCCAAGGAGCTTGGTGGAAATGTGTTGGGAGCCGTGCTCTCATGACTCTGTTTCTGACCTGCTCTGATAAACTGCTGAATGTTTGCCTGATGGGTACGGAGAAAAAAGCAGAGTGACCTTGACTGTCTACAGAGCAATCACTGTAAAATACCTCCTTTAAGGTCACACTTTGGCCAAACTTGAGCAGTCTTAGACAAAACTTGCTTTAGCTGGTCTCCTTGTAAAAATATGCTTATAACCATGTGGCCCTGGATCAAAACTCCTTTTGTTTCTGCTTGCTACATGTTTTCTATAAAAGTCTGGCTCTAAATAAACCTGGGGCCGCAGTCCAGAAAAAGAGTCTTTTTTTCTGTCAGAGTCTTCTTGACTCAACTGTAGTCCTTGCCCTCCCCCTGGGGACCATTCGATCACGTCACGGCTGGCCCACGACAGAAATGTGGAGCCTTAGCAGCTACTTGGTTTTAGCAAGACCTCAGGTGATAGGGCTGCTCTGTGAGCCCTGAGCTCTGGGGCAAGAACCTTCACTAGTGGGAGATTTTCTATTTACGTTCTTTTGTCTTCTTCAGTTTTTCCCAAAAGAGCAGAGGGAGGGACCAAGTGTTGGTTTCTTTCTTTCTTTCTTTCTTTCTTTCTTTCTTTCTTTCTTTCTTTCTTTCTTTCTTTCTTTCTTTCTTTCTTTCTTTCTTTCTTTCTTTCTTTCTTTCTTTCTTTCTTTCTTTCTTTCTCTCTTTGTCTCTCTTTCTCTCTCTCTCTCTCTCTGTTTCTTTCTTTCTTTCTTTTTTTGGAGACTAGGTCTCGCTGTTTTTGCCCGTGGAACTGTAGACTCACGTTGCCCGGGGTACCACAGACTCAAGCAATCCTTAGCCTCAACTTCCCAGGTAGCTGGGATGACAGGCAGATGCCACCACACCCAGCTATTTTTTGGAACTAGGTCTCACTCCGGGCCCCAGGCGGGACTCGAACTGCGATCCCTAGCCCCGGCCGCTTCATAGGCTGAAGCTTACAGGCACGAGCCACCGTGCCCAGCGCCAAGTGTTGGTTTCTGAAGTTGCTGTGGCACATGACCCAGCAGCAGTGGGTCTCTGACCTCTAAACTTAGGCCTCATGTTCCCTCTTCTGCGGAGAAAGCCAGGAAACCACCAGGTCTGCAGAACCTCTGACTCCAGACAGGAGAGAACCATTGATCTGGGGAAGGGTGCACCTTTCTTAGGGGCGTGCTGGGTGGACACAAAGCGTCCACTCTTGTGGTGTCAGCTCTTTCTCAGCCTCAGGGCTTGGTGTAGCCCAGGCTTGGCTGCCTGCCCTTGGCATGTCCTTGGTGGTGACAGGGTTATTGAGGCTGCCACGTTGTCTCTGATTTGGGATCCAAACTAGAGGGACAGTCCTTCAGGAGCCTGCTGGGGGAGGGGTGCGTAGGACCAAGAGGGAGTGTGGTGGAGGGATGCTGCCCATGGACTGCTGCTGCTAGACGCATTGGCACACTCGCAGGCACCTGTCCTAGAGAATGGGAGTCCCCAGACGGGCAGGAGCAGTGAACTGCCCACAGGGAGGCTCCTGGCTGAAGGAATGGGCATGCTCTGCTCTCAGAGGGAGGGAGCAGACAAGTCAGCATGGACTAAAAATCAGCCATGTATGAGCATGTGTCCAGCTTAGCATCCCCGGAGTTGGGGCCAGTCCCAACACCCGCTTTCCCTGAACAGCCAGTGTCCATGTCTGAGGCCCAGTTTCATCGTCCCCAGTGCCGACTCATGTCTCTGTGTGAAGTCCTGTCTTGGAAACCAGCATCTTCTGGCCCGGAGCCTCTCTCCCAGGTCTCCTTCTCTGTCAGTGACACAGGGTTTTTTCTAGCAGATTCTGATCAATATTCAGGGCTCAGAGCAGACACATCCCTCCAGTCCTTGTTCTGAACTGCCACCCACGCTCAGCCCGTCCCCACGCTGCCCTCCAAACCACAGGGCCCCCTTCTATTTTTTCTTCTCCTGAGAATAGGTCTTGCTATGTTGCTGGGGTACCACGGACTTAATTTGCCCGGGGTGCCACAGACTCAAGTGATCCCCAATCTCAACCTCCCAGGACGCTGGGATTACAGGTGCCTGCCAAAGCGCCTGGCTGCTTTCTCAAGACCAGGTCTCACTATTTGCCCAGGGTAGTCTTGTACCTGTGAATTCAAGCGATCCCCAGCTTCTTGCCTCCCAGCGCTAGGACTACAGGCACACGCCACCATGCCCGGCGCTAGGGCCCCCTTCTAACTCCACCTCCGGCACCCTGGCCAGTGCTTTCACCTTCCCCTGCCACCAGGTTTGTTATGCTAAAGCTTTAGCAGCCGGCAATGTTGGTTTTTGTTTTTTTATTTTTATTTGGAGACTAGGTCTCGCTATTTTTGCCCATGGAACCGCAGGCTCATGTTGCCCGTGGTACCACGGACTCAAGCAATCCCCAGCCTCAGCTTCCCAGGTAGCTGGGATTACAGGCGCACACCACCACACCCAGCTATTTTTTGGAAGTAGGTCTCGCTACGGGCCCCAGGCGGGACTCGAACCGCAATCCCTGGCCCCAGCCGCGTTCCATAGGCTGACGCTTACAGACACGCACCACTGTGCCTGGCTTCGGCAGAGTTGTTTCCAAGAACTAAAGTGAAAAAACAAAATGAAGTTTTCGCTTTCTCTTTGCAAATATAGTTTTCTCATCCTGACATTCAAGACATGCTGCCCAGGGGCCTGAGCCCCCCCTCCCCACTGTCCCTTGCCTTGTCCGCTATCCCTCACCTTGGGCTCTGCTCAGAGCAGGGTGCTCAGAGGGCAGGCTGGGCCAGAGAGGCCCAGGCCCCAGCCCAGTTCTGTCACTCAATCAACATGGCAACAGCTGTCCAGTGAATGACCTTACATCTCAGATTCCTTAATGGGTAAGAGTGGTGACCATTTCCACGTGGAACAGGACAGAGTGGGAGTGGACAGCCTGGCTGTCCTAACCCTGCCTCGACTCTACTGTGGCCACATCCTACTCTGCTGCTCTACCCCAGCTGCCCCACCTCTAAGACCCTGCCCTGACAGCCCCTCCCCCACTCCACCCCCATCTCAACCCCACAGACCTCAGGCTGCACAGCCTGGAGACAAGCTCCCTGCAGCTGACTGCTGGGCCCGGACAGGTCTTTCCACTTCTCAGTCTCAGTTTCCTCATCACAGAAGGGGCACAGAGAGACCACCTGGACTGGGAGACCAGCTATCTCATCTGATTATAGCAACCACGGCAAGACCTCCTGCTGGAGTCGGGTGCTTAACCCAGGAGATATTTAATGTCTGTTCTTGCTACTCTGGGGCCTGTAGCCTCCAGCCCAACCC
>PVHY01018283.1:0-29525 GCA_004024945.1 Uropsilus gracilis
ACAAGACCTCACTTCAATGTATCAACATCGTGACTGAGGGAGGTTACCAAGGGGCAGGTTAAAGTTACATCTCGAGAAAAATGTTTGCTTTTCAGATTTCCGCTGTGGAGAGGTCCGGTGGTCACAAGTTCTGGTGGTCATGAGGTCTGGTGGTCACTCATTTTGGGGGGCTCCCTCCCGGGGGACTCACTTCTGGGGGGGCTCGCTTCCTAGGGGCTCATGCCTGCTTCTTGTGTCACAAAGAGAGGCCAGCTTGGCCTGGAGGGAATATGGAGGGGACATGGCCACAAGGCTCAGCCTGTCTCTTGTGGTGGGGACCACACCTGCTTGTTTTCATAACAGTTCAAAGCGGGGATGTCTCAACAAAGCCCCTTCAGCATCAACATAGTGGGGGAGTAAAGAGCCTTTTCTGTGCGGGCTGTCATCTTCAGGTGTCTCTCACACAGTGAGGCAAGAATGTTCTCTGGCACTGAATCCTGTTTGGAGAAGTTAACTGCTTAGCTGGCAGCCAGGGTGTCGTGTTCCCAGTGGGCCACCGGGGACACCTGGCAGAGGGAGATCCACCATCTTGGGGCTAACCTTATGGGTCTGCATTTCCTCCTCCGGATATCCTTAGTGAGACTTCTGCATTCTGGAGACCTTCCTGCATCTTGCTCCCTCTGCCCAAGGTGATCTTCCGGTGAACACTCCAGGAGGCCATGTCCCTGAGAGGGATGCTCCATGCTGGCCCTGCCTGCTCATGACCAGCCATCCTGTGAGGTGATAGGTGGCCTGCATCACATCACAAAAAGCTTGATGATTTCTGACACACCTAAGGGTGCCTGGGGCCCAGACAGCAAAGCTGGCAGGACACAGCAGGAGGCACAAATCTGATAGGAAACGCAGGTGTGAGTCCTCCAGAGTTTGCCCCTCAGCAGCTGGGGAAGGCGGAGGATAGGATGCTGACTCATACGAGGAGATAACAGCGAGGACATGTGGGAACAGCCATCAAGTGGGGAGAGAGGCAGAACTCTCTCCACTGGGCCAGCAGGCAGTTCTGTTCTGGATCACACTGACTCTGGGCCAGCAGGCAGTTCTGTTCTGGATCACACTGTGTTTAGGGTTCAAGGGGGATGACCAGGTGACCAGAAACCACCTGGCAGCAGCACCAAGGGAGGAGGTCCCTGTGCGCTCCTGGTGCAGACACTTTTGGCTTAAAGATAAGCTCCTAGGTCAGCAAGGGGCTGGCATTCACAGTGAGCTAATTTGGGGGTACACAGAAGACAGTATGAGGGGTTGTCCAGCACCATGCAAGGGACAAGGGCAGGGACAGTGGAGACCCTTGCTGCTGTCTTTCCACATGTCTCCCCTCCCTCAGCCCCTGGTCCACATGCATGCCCCCAGGGGACACACCTTCCCTCTGTGCACCTGGAAATCACCTGCACAGCCTCCTTTCACCCCTCCTGGCCCGAGGGACATGCTTGCTGAATCAGAACCCCATGGGTGGTGGATCTAGCATCTGTGGAAGGTGTGGAGAACTTCTCTCAGCAAGCTACCGACGGATGGGCAGTGAGCCCCTGGGCTGGGTTCTGAGGAGGACGGGCGGGGAGTAGGACAGATGGGCCGGGGCTGATCGGGGAAGAAGCAGTGGGCTGTGGAGAATCGGAGGGTGTGGGGAGAATAGGCAGGACTGGGAGGACTGACAGGAAGAATCTGGGAGGATACACTGGGCAGGATACAGGGAGACGGGCAGAATAGCAGGGGGAGGGAGGACAGGCATAGGTGAGGGCAGGGAGGACAGGAGGGGTCAGGAGGCAGGAGTGGGGAGACCAAAGATGGGCGGGGCTGGAAAGACGGGCTGGGTGGGCACCGACCAGGCTTAGGTGCTCAGCCTGGAGAACGCTCCACTATACAGCCTTTCCAGACCAGTCACTTTCCTCAGCCATAACTAAACTATGTGAAACTGGGGTTGTAGGATTCTTAAGATGCAGCTGAGTCAAAGTGCTTCTGAGACTGGTGCAGTGCCCAGGCCCTTGTTCTGAAGTTTCTTTTCCAAGGTCCTGGGACTCAGCCTCTGTGTCCACTGCTGCTCTAGGAGAGTTCCGGTTGCTGGTCTTCAGTTGTTGGGGAACTGAGGATGCACAGTATAGCCTTGTCTTAGGGGTGGGGGTGCCATGTCAGAGGGTTTAGCATGAAAGAGCACAGAGATCAGAAGCGGCTCTGGTCAGAGGACAGGAAGCAGACTCCCACAGGGGGGTAAGCTCAGAGAGCGTGAATCTAGAAGGAGTACATTTTACCGTGAGTTTTGGTTTTGCTCAAGTATTATTTTAATGCAAAAGATGCTTGTGTCTCACTGATAACATAGTCATCACAATGTCAATTGATCTATTAATTCATAGCTTTTATAATCATCTGGCAATTAGTTTTGCCAATTAACTTCCCTGCCATCAAAATTACTATTTTGTACTGTAATTACAACATTAGCGATAACTCACACCGTGAGGCTACTTGGAGATGATAGTGCTCGGGCCCCTCTGGGTGCTCCCGCTCCCAGCTTTACAATAGTCTGATCTGCCAGTGATTTACATCATGCACACTGGAACCTGTGAAATGTCAGAGCAGAAAAACAACGGCGCTTTACGGCCTCCAAGCTGCACGCGTCTTCACGGTTTTATGTGGCGGCCTCTTGATGCCGAGTGCTGACGGGGTTTCGGACTCTCCAAAGCCGCCTTCATAAAGATTCTCCTGAGCCAGTGATTCTAAATGACCGGGTGCCCTGTCAAGGGCCCTTAATTAAAATCCGCTGAATGTCAGGACGTGGATGGCCTGACAGTGATTTAAAGACTCCAAACAAGTCTGGGTGGCTGGCATTTTCCATCATTTTCACATTTCCCTTTTGCTAAAGTGATTGAGTAGATTATTTATGAACATCAAGCAAATTTTCTGGAATTAAAAAAATAATCATGCCCCATCCATTCTCTGGCTCACGGTCTGTCAGGAGCGGCCAGGCTGCCAGGTGCACTCCTCGTGAGTGTGCAGTTGCGTCCACACACAACCCTCTTGAGTCTGGCCGCTGTGCAGGGATCCACGGGCGTTTTCCCTCCTGAGTAGCTCGATTACTCGGTCTCTGAGACTCTATTGATAAGAGGTCATAAAGTAGTCATAAAGTGGGATCATTCTATGATAGAAGTTCCCCCCAATCAAGTGTTCTCTATTGTGATATTGTGTGGGGTGGGTGGGAAGTGGAATTGATTTGGGGCTGCTCTCGGTGGGAAGGGGCTGAGGCAGGGGATGAGACCATGCTCAGGTCGCTGTCCATGCTGTAGACCTTGGCCACTCAGTTGTGGCTGTGGCCACCCCCAGGATGACCAGACAGCTGTCTCCCGAGAACCCCGCCACCACCCCAGACCCCAGTCGCATTTATGGCTATTTCAAGCCAGGTCTGTAGTGGCTGCTATGTGGACATGGGGCACTGGGGCTTGTCCCCTTTCTCCAGTCACAGCCAGGGCTCAAGTCCCTGCAGGTGTGGAATTGTTGCACTGATGTAAGCCCAGGTCCCTGGAGAGGGTATGGTACTTGGTATATGAAGATTGGGAATGGACTGCACCCAGGGCCAGACCCTGGCTAGGGAGTACCCTGAGCCTGGGTGCAACCTGTTCCCTGTTTGAACCTCGGCAGACAGCTGGAAACTCTCCCTTCTCTCTGAAGACCATTACAGGAAGCCACAACTGGATGCCCATGGCCGGCTCCCATGCCAGGCTGCCTGGACAGAGGGCCAGCTCACGCATGTGTCAATTAAGCAGGCTGAGTCTAATTATTGATGACAGAATTCAGAAGAAGTTCTTCCCTTTCCTTATATTCTATAAAATCCTTATATAGTCAAGAATATTGCCCCTTCCCGTGAGGTCTATAGATCTGAATTTATTTTAATCAATGGTTGTATATGATGCAGCTTAATTTCTAGGTTAATCCAAATTTGCCCTCTGAGTGCTGTGAACCAGATGTTCTTGGGGGAAGAAAAGAAGCGAAAGCCTTTTATTTTTTGTGTCTATGTGTGTGTTTTGCTTGGGGCATAAAAATAATTTTTCCCTCTTCAGAGAGGTTGTTTTCAATTACAGGGATGTTTGTGCTACAAACATTTAAAAATTAATGGATATATTTGGTTATTAGGTTATCTTTCAACATACTCGTATTTGTCCAGTTATTATGCTATATATTTTTCAAAAACCCGGTTCAGACGACAGCCTCAGTGACATCAAAAGTGCAGCACGTTTGGCCCTGTCTCTTCCATCCCGGCAGGAAAGTTGGGGCAGGACATGTGGTTTCTGCGCTCTGCTGGGGAAGCCCATGTGTGAGGCAGATGGGCCGCCATGTTCAGACCTGGCTTACCTGCCCTGCTGGTCAGCCGAGCTAAGCTGCCTATGCTTGAGGGCCCACTTTGTGGGCCTGGAAGTTTCCCTGAGATGCCTAGATGGTGGGTGAGCTGCCCGTGGGACTCCCGACACCCTCTGCCTTCCGCAAAGGCCCACTAAAGATCCGATTTTCAGTACAGTTGCACAGCCCAGAAGCACTCCATCTTCCAAGTCATCCATGACCTGCCTCTCCATCAAGAAGAATGTGCCAGTCAGGCCACCTGGTGGAAACAGCATCCCATCCCTCAGCCTCACCAGTTTGGGAGCCCATAGCTTGACCCCTGGCTGCTGGGCTCTCTGGGTGAGGTCATCTTGGGAGAGACCCCCAGAGGCTCAGCAGTCTGCATGTGAGACCCCGGGGTGGCCTAACCTGGCCACCAAGTTTCCATTTCTGCTCCGGCCTCAGTGTCCCTCCAACAAGCTACCCTCAGGGTGGGATGCCTCTGCGGGGGTAAGGTCTGGTTTCCTACTCTTCCCCATAGTCCTGCCTACAGGTCAAGGACACTGTGCGATGTGGGCAACAAAGGGGCTGCTCCCCTGCCAACCCCCTGAGACAAACAGCCCCCTGGACAGGCATGGAGTCGGAAGGTCACCCATGTCCCAGCTGAAGGAAAAGTGGGTGCAGGTGAGCAGCCTATTGGCTACGTGCATCTGTGAGAGCCGGAAGATGTGGGAAGGGTTTCATCTGTGCCGTTAATCCACAAAAAGCTGCCTCACAATGGGACCGGCCATAGGAGAAGCGTGGAAAATGAGAAGCACCCACGTAAGAGCAGCGTGGCTCATTTCTAATGGGGCCATGGTGTTTGGGTTTGTTGTTGTTGTTGTTGTTTTAGTGGAGAAATGGCAGCATTGAGGGGTGGGGCAAAGCCTCTCCCCAAGTGTGTTAACTCCTGATTCTCTTAACAGAAATCTAAAGTGCTGGGTGCTTGTGACAAGAAATAAAGTTATTCAGGGTAAATGGAAAGTAAAGGAAGAGGAGGAAGGGCAGAGAGTAGAAGAAACCCCTGGAACCCTGTTTCTCCTCAGTCTCCCTCTTAGCCACACCCTCCCCCACTCCCACCCTGTACTGCACCTCCTCTGCTTCCTGGTGTTAAGACTCAGGTCGTGTCCACGGTGCCCACACAGCCCACCCCTGAGCCCCAAGCCCCTTTCTCTTCCAGAGAAAGTTAGCCTCAGCCTCTCTGACCACATTCAGCCCTGCCTGAGGAGCCTGGGGCCAGATCCCTGCAGCCCCCTCATCTAGGACCAGGTGCTACGCCCAACTCCCAGGGTCTGGACTGGACGGTGAGCGGGAAGCCCCCACAAAGGTTTCTGGGAAGCCTGGGAACACAGCGACAGACAACCGCTCCCCAAGCCCATGGGCAAAAATTCACCCCAAAATGGATCAAGACTTTGGTTAATATCTGAAACTGAGGTAGACCAGGAACTCAGCCGGATGTCCATGGTCCCTACTCCCCACCCAGGAACCCTGGAAAACAGTGGAGCACAGCAACTCAAACTCTGTCTGCTGATCTCTGCCCGGGGGCTGCCAGTTGTCAGACCTCCATCTTGGCTTGGCAACGGGAGCTCAGGGAGATGTGCTTTTGATAAATAGATCAGCTAAATCTCCCTGCCCCAACCTGTAAGTTCCTGCCCTTCTGTTAAGGGAAAGTGGCCAAATCCCACCAGGAACCCATGGGGAGACTTGCCCTCAGGCTCGGCTTGGCCAGGGTTCACACTTACCGAGGGCCAGCTCTGTGACTCTCCTGCATCCCCACTCCTGAGCATGGGCTCATCAGAGGGCTTGTACTCCTGACCTACCTGCATAACCGCGCACACACACAGGTCAGGGCCCTTTCCCCTGGCACCCGGGACCCCAACAAAACCACTAAATTCATAGAAAACACACAGATGATACATTCTACAACTGCCCTTTGACTGCTGCGGCGGGGGAAACAGAAACAAAAATCATCAAAGAGGATTTCATCTGTAGGATGAGCCTGTCAGGCTTTCTCCTTCATCAGTCTATATACTCAGCACCCGAGATGCTGCATCTTCCCCATGATTGTGCCGCACAGTGAGTGTGCACATATGTGGGTGTACACAGCTGGGTCTGGGAGAGGGGGGGGAAAGAGGGATACAGGGAGTATGTGCACAAGCGTGAGAGAGAGCCCAGAGGAAGAGCATGAAGATTTCTGGGAGACTGGGAGTCTCACTTGACTCCCAGTCCTGCCCCAGCTTAACCCTGCCCTGCCTGTCTGTATAACTACTAAAACCAATAAAGAACCTACCCAGATTGGTGAGCCTGATGCCTGCACAACAATTGGGGACGAGAATGGGATGGTTCCCTAACACCGTCACACCGAATAGCCCTGCACAGTGATTTAAACCACCACAAATATAAAAAGGCCACCACTCAGTGGAGGTTCACTGCCCATTCACAGCCAGTGAGGGGTTAATGTGCCAAATATATCAAGAACAACAGCAAAAATGCAAGATGGCCCAAATAAAAAATGCACGGAGGCTCCGAACATACACATCTCCTCAGTCCTCCTCTCCTCGGCTAGCGGACCCAGCACATGGGAAAATATTGGTGTTGCTGATCCTCAGGGAACTGCCTGTGGAAATGGCAGTGAAAGTCACCTCACTATTGTCAGTGTACCAACATGGAAGGCACACTCTACCGAGGGCAGGGAGGTGGGCAGCCCTGTACTGGGCGGGAGATGTGCATGGGCAAAATTCTGTGGGGAGCAGTTGGGGGGTCCCCGAAGGCATCAAGGCCTCCCCACAATCTGGTGTGAGAAGAAACACAAGTTCCAACCTCATTTTCAAAAAAGCAAGATTTCATCTTTTTTATAGCTGAGTAGTATTCCACCGAGTGTGTCTTATCCGTTCTGCAGGGCAAATTAAGTGAATCAGGCTTTAATTCTACCTTCTTGCTTCAATCTGGAAATGTATCTGAGGCCTGGGATTCCGATGGCCATTCATAGCAGCTCAGCTTATGAGCTAGGTGGGTGAATCAGCTTCACCGGGTGGGATTCTGGTACTCTGAGCCAACCCAGGCCAGGTAGGTTCATCATCTGTTCTCACGGGTGGTTCTCTGGAGCCTTTGTTGTGTTTTTACAGGCCTTACTTTAAAGCTGAATGGGGGGTCAGAAGACTGGAGCAGCACCCCCTGGCCTCCCTCAGTCCTGTTTCATCTCATAGAGTGAGGGCACCCTCTCATTCTCGGAACAGGTGTCCCTACACACATCAACGTATTCTGTTCCATAACCACAGGTGCAGAACCACAGGTGGTAGCTGTAGAAGCCATGGGCAAGCAGGTAGAATTAAAGTCCGATTCACTTAATTTGCCCCATAGAACAGATAAGGCACACTCAGTGGAATACTACTCAGCTATAAAAAAGATGAAATCTTGCTTTTTGTGACAATGAGGTTGGAATTTGTGGGGGTGATGCTAAGCCAAGTAAGTCAGATGGAGGAGACAAGTCCTGAATGGCATTTTTACTCATTTGGGGCTAAAAGGAAACAGCAGAGATTGCTATGAAACTGGTGTTTCCAGAAGGACATGGGCAAAACTGGTGGGGGGCTCTTCTGTTGTTGGTGGTGGTGAGATGGGGTCAAACTCGGAGGAATAGAAACTAAGGTTGGATATGGCCAGACCCCCCCCCCCCCAATGTACAAAAGGAAACGGTAATGTGTAAGCTTGTGTCTCCTGCACATATACCAGATAATAGTGATGTGTAGGGTTAAATTCTTTCCTGAAGCAGAAGCTCCCAAGGTCCTTGGTCAAGTATTTGTTTCACTTAAGAGATGGGTCTGGAGGAGAGCAGATAATGCGTTTTGCTGTGTTTGTTACACTCAGGAGATGAGTACAGAAACAACAGATAATGCCACATGACTCATCTTTGTTTTAACTTGCAAGTCTGCTTCTCTATCTTGCTTTATTTATTTATTTTATTTTATTTATTTATTAAACCCTTTCTATCCCAAAGGTGGGTACTGTTCTCTGCCTGTTATGGGGAGACAGTCTTAGCTGATTAATCAAGGCTCATTTTTAATCAGATCTTGAGACTTTGGTTTTGTGTCTAGGGGGTTACTCTCTAACAGTGGCGCTGGGCCACAATAGCCCATGGTGCACCAGACACATGCTGAGGCAAGAAATTAGAACCCTGAGATGTGCCTCCTTTTGGAAACCAAGGATGAATGAGTTTTGTAAATCCCATTATACAGAGGACATAGTCGGAAACAAAAGCTGGGGTGTCATGGTTCCTGATCACCCCATCATGGGGGGGGTATCACAGAACTCAGTGTGGTTTCCCAAGTGCACCTTTTCATGTGAGATGCCCACCAAGGGTGGGTCACCATGTGGATGAGGCATGTTTGAGAGGGGTCCATCCGATGGTCCCTGGGTTGTGCATCCACTGCTGACTAAAGCTCTGAGCCATGCCATCACTATGAAGAATCACAGAGTCAGTGCTGTGGCCCCAGGGGAAGGGTCCATGAAGGTGTGGACAAGCGGAGGCTAGGGCCAGAGCCAAGTGTGGTGACCAGTGTGGCTGTGGGCATCTTGGGAGTGGCAGGTATCTTCCCTCTGTGCCAGCAAGAGACTGGTGAAAGGAACCACCATGCAGCCCACTCTAGAGAGGGTAGTCCTGGGTAGGGTGGGACTCATGGGTGGCCTTAGGATGAGATCCTTGGTGAACAAGGGCTGGAGCTCCAGGGAGTGTGGGGTGCAGCTAGTTAGCAGGGTGGGCCCGGTGACAGTGAATACTGGGTGCAGATGGCCTGAAAGGAACTCTGGACCTCTGCAAATCCTGATAATGCAGCATCAGTGAGTGCAGATGCCACCAACTGGGTACCCCCCACAACCATGCATCTGGACAGCCCCCAGGAGTGAACTTCCCCATCGGGTGGCCAGCTTCATGGATGAAGGGTGGCAGGCTCCTAGCCACATCCTTCTACCGGGGTATGGGCTCCATGCACATGATTTGGCCAGAGAAAGGTGCCTACTTAGGGGAAAGAACCCAATTCCCGGGGTTACAAACCAGGATTCTCCTGACTTACTTTAAGCAGACGGACATTTATAAGTGGAGACCAGATTGGCAGTTATCAGGGGACAGAGAGAGGTGGGGTCCAGGCTCAGGGGTAGAAGCAGGTGAGACCCAGGGCTAGGGACAGGTGGGGTTCAGGATTAGGAGTGGGTGGGGCTCGGGGGTAGAGGGCGGGTGGGGCTCATGGGTCAGGCATTTGGGGTGGGGGTCAGGCAGATGGGGTGGGGTTCGGGACCCCAAAGTCCTTCTTGATAGAGGTCAGCATGTCAGGGATGGACTCTGGCCTGTGGGCTGCAGTGTCTGCCCTGGGCTGCCTGCTTTCCCCTCTGGTGACTTTCCAGGTACAGGCAGTGCCTCCAGTCACCCCAGGCCTTGGAGGAGCATTGGGGGAGACTTACTGTGGGGCATGGATGCAGAGGGCCATGGCAGTCACTTGTAGCCAGAGCTATGGGAAGAGGGTCCGACTTCCCAGAGGGTGCTGGCCTGGCAAAGGCTCCCTGCCAAGGCTGGGGCTCAGGCTCTGTGCTCTGCTTTTGCCCTGCCTCATCTGACAAGCGCACGGTGTGAGGCTGATCTGTGTTTTCCGGCTGCCCTGCCTGCACCCGGGGCGGCTGCCCCAGTGGGGGGCCTGGTGGTAGCTGGTCCCCAGAGACCTGTCTCCAGGAGATCAAAGGCGCGGGGCTGCGGGCACCTGGCTGCACAGCTGGGTCGCATTGAGGCAGCCGCGGCCGTGATGGGGATCTGCTCCTTCATTTGCTCCTTGACACGCATCTGTCTCGCGGCCCCCAGCGGGCCGGGTGGGAGGGGGCTGCACGGCCGCGTCTCCACGCTCCCTCTGCTTCCTGGCTTCCCTGCACTTGTGCCACAGGACGCATGGAGCAAAGAGAGTCAGAAACAAAGAGAAAATAAGTCTCTGGGGGATGAATGCAAAAAATGGCCTTAAATTGAGGCCCTCCCTTCTAATGGCAAACAGCTGAGATTGAAAAGCATGTTTATTTGCACAGCCAGGGCGGGGACACACGGGATTAGTGGCCCTGCTCATCTCCGTTTCATCAAGGAGCTGCTCCCCACATGAGGGGCCCTGCAGTCAGCAGCCCTCGGGCAGGTGAGTGGCATCACCTCTTCCGCAGGGTGCTGCCCACGGAGCTGACACCCTGACCTCTGAGTCGCGTTCGGAGGCTGCCGCAGCTGGTTCCCTGTGAGCCAGGCGGAGCCACCATGAATGGATAGAAGGGGCTGGACATGCACGTTCAGAGTGGGAACTGTAGCAAGAGCGTAGGATGTGGTGGAGTCTGGGGCTGCTCAGCTGACATGCCACAGAGGAGGCCTTTTGCATACAAGCCTGCACGAATGGGGAAGACCCCTCTCAGCCACAGCCTGTGTCCTGCGGGCCCCTCTGGGTGGTCCTCTTCATCCACTGCTCCGGCTTCCACACCAGATCTGGGCTGGGTCTCCAACTCTGTCTGCTGACTCAGTCCTTGGGCCTGGGAGGCCCACAGGGGCAGACTATAGTTCCTGGCCTGGCTTCAGCCTCACTTTGGGGAAGGGGGGGTTGGGGGCAAGCAGAGAGGAGAGGATGCAAATCCTATATACCCCACCATGGTGCCCACTCCCTGCTTTATGTCAGTCTGCAGGTGCCTGGACTGGACCGCTGGACTTGGAGGCTCCAGGTACCTTGAGGGCCATAGTCATCTACATGTCTAGGTCTGAGAATGACCACAAGCGTTGGTGGACTCTGGGGCCAGCAAGCATTGGTGGGCTCTGGGCCTACCAACCCCTGCATGGGGTTTTCAACACCTATCTGTAACCAATACTGGCAGGCTGGGAGCTGGTATGTCCACCCATGTGTCTGCTGGATCTGCAGTGCTGACCTTGGTCTCAGCTGAGACATGTGGCCTGCAGGAGACTGGATCACAGGGAGGGTTTCAGGTTCCCTGTAGGCACATGACACAGGGAGATGCCTGCCAGCTAGCCCTATGGACACTCTACTCTTGCTCAGACAACTCCCCCTGACTCCCCTGCTCCCCACCACTGAATTCCCACTGTGAGCAGGGCCTGAATCCTACCTGATGATGCCCTTGGGAGGTGGCCTTGGGCACCCTCCTTGTGATGCCCTGTGCCTTGGACCATGGGTACCCCAACAATCCCGGGTGAGATAGTGCCCGCTGAGGTCCCCAGAAAGAAGGAGCACTTCTCATTGTGATGACAGGTGATGAGGACTGTTAATTCTCCAGCAGTGGTAGGACACCCAGAGAGACTTCCACTGTCCACCAGGCTCTGCTCAAACTGCCTCACCTTGCAAAACTGGTGCTCAGCATGGTGTAAGGCCCGATGGCCGCTGTTGGCTGCTGCTTGGGGATGCGCCTTCTCGGACATGGCCAGGGTAAGTCTGGTCCCCAGGGGTGCCCTCCTTCTGAGACTGATACAGGATGTGGTTTATTATCTTTGGGCTAATAAATTTTAACTAAATTACTACTGAGATCAGGTTGGTTTACAGTGCCGTGTATGGCTTAGGAGAACAGGTCCACTCCTCCAGATGTCCCACCCACTGCCTCCCCAAAGCCCCAGTCCTGCACTTTGTCCACAGCTACTCCACCCCTGACCTGGATCCCACAGACCCCAGGGTCAGCTTGGGGTTGGTTTTGATTGTCCCCAGTCTTGTTTCCCTGTATCCCACACAGGAGCAGAGTTATCAGTGCTCATCTCTCTCCTTCTGACTGCTGCACCCATCCCCTCCTGCTCAGTCCCTGTCACTCATCTGCATGCAGCAGACCATGCACCCTGATGTCTGCCTCTTCCTGGCCACTTGGTCCAGGCTGCTGAAGCTGTTTCCATGGCCTGGCTGTGGTGGTCAGGCTTGGTGAGCGGGGCTGCCAGGTGGGCAGCTCTGAGGGGAGCTGCATCCTCTCCCAACCCTGCATGGACCCCGAGGGTGGTCTGTCCCCACATTTGGGCATTGGTGGAGGGACAGGAGGGCTGGAGATGCTACAGAAAGATCGTGAAAGAAGACTGGCATCTCTGATACAGGTTAGCAACTGTCCGAAGCCAAGTTGGACTTGGACTCAGGCCCTGACATGAAGGCATCCTGATGCCTGTCTCCTTTCTTTTCCTTCCATGAGGTGCCCTGCCTCGAAGGGCAAAGGTCATTGGGTCTCTGCTTCTCACCCACCTTGGGCAGGCCAAAGTGGGGTCAGGAGGGGAAAGGCTGTGTCCAGGTCCAGGAGCTGCCACATTGAGCGGGGGTGTTTAAGGTCAGTGGGGAGGTGTGAGGGTGGAGCCTGGCTCAGGAGCAGCTGCTCTCGTGGTCACTGCCTGAGGGTGAATGGTCATTATCTGACTCCATAAGGAAGAGTGATATGGCTCTGCCCATACCCCACCCTCCTGGTATGTTTCCATGGCTTGGTGGTGGCTGTACCAGTTGCTCTCCCAGACACACAGCAAGGCCACTCCCATGTGCTTTGCTTCTGGGCCACCTTGGCCCAGTGGCTATGAGCCTCCTTCCACTGTGCATTTGTGACTGTACAGATTCCAGGGGAGCCCTTCTTGCCCCAATGGGCTTCTAATGCTGGGATTGTGCAGGGGCCGAGATATGAGGTATGTCCTGTCAGGCAGGGACTGGGTCCCTCACACTGGGGAGGCTGCCTGCAACTCTTTTCAGGCCCTTCCAAGTGGACAGCACCCACGGGTCAGGACACACACCTGGGGGAGCTCCAGGTGGGAGAGCCTGGTGAGCAGCTTGGACACCCTATGGACACCCAAAGCTGCCCAATTCTGCATGGCTCGGTCTGTGGTGGGAGTGCAGCCGATCCCACATGCAACATGAAGACTGCTCTAGCCAGGTGGATGGGTGAGGCAGGCACAGCCAAGAGGAGAAAGAGCTTGTTTACAAAAACCGTGCTTCATTTACCAAAAACTGTTGTGCATTAATGATTTACAAAGTCGGTGCTCATGGGAAACCAGATCTAGGAATCAGTGAATTAAAGCCTTTGAAGCAGGGCAAGTACTGACTGCTGAGAGTCTGCCCACAACCCTGATTTCTTTTTTAATGTGTTTCTTATTTATTGAAACATCTGAATTCTTTCCAGATCATCTTTCCTTCACGTGCAGTGAGCGCTTGGAACAGCAGGGCGAGTGTGGCGGCCAGGACGCATCTCCTCGGATGAAGGATGTTTAGATTTATCTTCACTTATTTACATTCTGATTGATGAAGGTGCCCAAGGTCTGCCAGACATGCCGAGGGGCACGGGCAGGTCTTGTGTCCAAAGCCCCAATCCCTGTGGTGAGAAACGTACCTAGTCATCCCTTCCCACCACCCCACAGCTCCTCTCAGGACTGAGACCTGGAAGGAGACCATCTCTGCAGGTAGGTTCTCTCAGGCAGGAAATCAGCAGCTGCAGTCACAAGATCAGCAAGTATGGGTAGGATGACCTCTCTCTGGCAGAGATCCAGGCCTGGGTCTGTGTGGAGACCAAGTCCATTCTTCCTCCTGGCTCCTGGACACTAGCCCCTGGCCCTGTGCTACTTGTCACACAGAAGTGAGTGTGTGGGGCCAGCAGCATATCCGTAAGTACGTTTCCAGGCAAGTCCTGGATCTAGGCAGAGACTCCAATCTCATCCAACATCACAAATCAGCAGTTACCAGAAATAGGAAATGGGGGTAAATAGGGACAAAGTGGTCTTCATGGGGGTGAAGAGAAGATATAGACTTTAGGGCTCCCCATCCTCATCCTGAATGTGCACCTGTCGTGTCATGATGCAAAGGTACTGCCACAGCATGTAGAGGAAACCACCCATCTGAGCTGCGCAATGATCTGAACCATTGTCCCAATATGCCCACTACAGGGTAAACAGGCTCACCAGGCCTTTTTTTTGGCCACTGGCCTGTGGCTGCAACCTGCAGCCTTGACCATGTTCATACAGAAGGTGCTGGGGAGGTGGGCATGGGGCATGAGCACCCATCCTTGTGCCAACATGACTGCAGAAGAGGCAAGTGAGTAAAGAGTCATGGGGGACTGGGGGCCCAGTTGGTGCCTGACCCCTTGTCCTGCCCAGCCTACCTGCTAGTGATACAATTGGCCCAGCTTCCTTGTCTAGTGGGCCTGTGTGCCTGGTTTCGTGAGAACATTGGAACCTATGATATCACTGCCCAAGTCAGTAGTGAACCTGTCCTAGGTGTGGGAGTGTGATATATCCACAGATTTCAGTCATGAGCTAACCAGGCTGGTTCTGACCACAGTGAAAGGAACCCTTCTTATGGGCAATGTCTCACTGGCAACCACACAAGCAGCTCCGAGTTGATCTGACCCAAACAGAATCCAGAATAGCTTGGTGTGCACACAGCTGGCCTCAGAACCCAGTACATTGCATCCCAGCCAGTGGGATCTGGGTTGCAGACCCCACTGGATGTGGTAAGTCCTGGGGTTGATGATATACTGAGAAGGAGATGGACATTTGAACACAGAGAACCTGAGACCCACCCTGGTCTCAAGGTGTCACCCTGTGACAACAGATGGAACTGTGGCCCTGCCTGAGGAAGTGCCTGGCAGCCACCAAGTGAGCAGGAAGCACCCTGAACTTTCAGGGAGTCGTCTTGCCTGTTGCTGGACCCAGCTGGAACCTCGTTCAGCCACATCTGCTCTGCTACCATGACCCCGAAGCCCACCTATCCCACCTGCCCCCTTGGAAGTGTCTGCTGTCCTTCCAGAAATTCCGGAAAGTCTTAGCAAAGGGAACATGGTGAACCCCAATACTCTGCCACTTTGCTTCTTTGTCTTTCCTTTCTCCATCTCATGTTGCACTTTAACATGATGCTAAGGGTTGCCTCTGAAACCCCAGAATTATGGCCCCGTCCTGACCTCCCAACCTCATCACTCAATTCTTCTTTATTTGGTTTCTTCCGAAGCAGCTTCCCCTGAAATGCCCTGTGTGGTTCCACTGCGTGGACAAATAGAGTCATTAAAATGAATCTTTTTGAAGTGCCGCTAAGGGAATTTGGAGGAAAAAAAATTCATTTGACTATAGTTATAAAATATGCAGATTTGACTGATATTATTTTAACAAGAAAAGCTGTAGATTTGTAGACAGTTCATTGGAACTGGATGGGGGGAGTTGTGGAAACGGTAGGAAGAAAATCTAAGAAGTATGGCTTGATCTTCAGCTCAACCTTTGCGACTCTGAGCACCAAGGTTAACTCCGCTGGGTCTCCCAAGAAGCAGAGGTAAATCTATTTAAAATCAGTACATCTTGGGGAACAAAGCAGATGGAGTGGAGCTGTAAATACTCTCTGCACAGGGTTCATGCTGCCTTTTCTTGTATTTGTATTTTTATTCTTTACCTAAAGATTTTTTTCTTGATTCCGTTGATTTTAAAAATAGAACCAAGACAATTAAAAACTCACTACAGAGCCTTGCGAGCCTGTTGGAAGATATGATACCTAATTGGCAGCACTTGCAGTTTTGAGCTGATGTAATTTAATCATCGCACCACCCAGAACAAATTCAGAATTAGTCTCCCATTAATGGTTCGCTTAAGTAGAGTAAACAACATCAAATTAAACTTTGCAGCGCCTCAAAATATTGAAGAGCAAAAATCTGGGCTCATTTAAAGAGGGTTTTGCTATTCTCTTTCTGGAGGAAAAAAAAATCATATATTGAAGCAACTGAACTGAAAGATGTTTTTTCTGTTTCATTTAACTTTTGGAAATAATCCTTTAGCTATTAGTGGAAGCACATGATTTGTAGACAATACACTTTTATAATATCTGGTCTTTTCCCTTTAATCTCGTGCCTCGTGACCGGCAGGAGCATCTGTGAAGAAGAAAAGGGCCACCTCCCCATTCCTCGACATGCAAATATTCTTTTTCTGTTTCCCTCCCACCATGTGAAGTTGCAGACTGAATCGCCATTAGCAGCAGCTCCAACTCCGAGGTCAAAGAAAAGACAAAACCTAACAAAGAAATCGCCCAGGAACACCTATGGAATTCTGTGATCAGGCCCATATTCTAGACACAAGCGTCCTCAGCAAATCGCCTCTGAAATGTAAAAATTTAATTTGTCAACATGTTTACATCATATCTTCCATCACTGTCGCAGTGGTGGCAGGGTGTGGGGACACGGGCCGGGAGACGCCGGGCGCGCTGAAATGAGACGACGTGGGCTGATTAGAGTTCACGCTGGGTGGAATTGTCTCGGACAGCTCAGCAGTCAGATTATTAACTCTGATACCAGATACTCTATCTCTTCACTGGGATTAGCATGAAAATTTTGATATGGATCGATAAGCAATCTTTCCTTTATAAAGAATCTCTGCAAGCTTCATTAATCTGTGTGTATGTTTATGTCAAGGAATTAAGACATCTTGATTACTGCTGGTTCTCCTCCTCTTAGTTCTTTGGGAGGAAAATCTCATATAAATTTATTAAATAAACTGCTGGACTGCTTACCTCAAAGAAAATTACATCCTTTCTTCTCCCTCTCCCTCGCCTGGCTCTGGCCACCACTCCCCGGTGCAGCGGGGCCGCAAGTTGAAGGGAGCAGTTCCCAGCAGGAATGCTGGCTGGAGCCCAGGCCACGGATGTGCCAGCTGCCCCCACCCTGCCGTACTGGGGTGCCTGCATAGGGAGCAGCGAGGGGCAAATGGCACCAGGGCATGTCCAGGTGAGTAAAGACCAGTACAGGGTCCCAGGCATTCGCCATTTTGCTGATGACAAAATGGTAAATTCAGGCACTTTCATCGTTCTTCGGGTCTGTTGGTAAAATTCATCTTGGTGCTCATAAAGTAAGATCTGCAGGAAGGTGACGACATCATCTGCAGACCCACCCCGGCCGCTGGGTTTCTTGCTGTCATTGTGAGGGTCACCTTATACTCTCTCCTTGGGAGAGAGGAGGCAGGGGCCATGGGTTGAAGCCTTGAGGTACTGTGTCTTCGCCCATATGGATCTGGGCAGACCCTAGGCCTCCCACAGTTTCAGTTCCTCATGTGAAAAGTGTGGAACCTTATTTGTTGCTGTGCCCCAGAGAGGAGAAAGCATAGGCTCTGTGCCCTAGAACTGGTGCCTGGTGTTGGGGTGGCTCAGCCTGGCCTGGAAGCCCAGTTGGGGAGAGTGAGGCGGGAGCAGCGAGCAGCTGCGGGGACAATACTCAGGAAAGTTTTCTCGGTGTTCATGACAGTTCAAAAGCAGATCGCACAGAGCGGGGCTGTGAATGCTCATCAGGTCTTTGTGAGCTCTTTGTGATTCATTCCGAGTGATTCACGAGAGAGCACATTTCCAAATCAAAAGGAAATGGAGACATTTGATTCATATTTTTTATGGTGAGGAACAATTCGTAGCTAATGATACCGGAGACGAATCAGCTGTGTGGGTGAAATTCCTGAGAAGGTGGGCAGGGTGGTCTCTGACAGCCACGCTCGGAGTCAAGCTTTGAAACCTTTTGTCTGTTTAAACCAAGCTTTCAAATTATGAAATTGGAATTCTAATGCTATATTCTCTGGTGAACAATCTCTCTCTTTTCTTCATTGCAAGCCGCCTTAATCTGGTGGAAAAAGAAAGGTACCATTATTTCCATTATAATTCCACAGTCATTTTTTCTTTTGCTTAGCTTCTCAAATTATTAGTTTAATAAAGGAAAATGTTAGTGTGATTTTAATTCCCTGAATAACATTGTGGATGTTAAGAGCGAATAATACTATTGCTTTCTTGTCTATTTATATACAAGGTTGCACATTTTCCCCACTGGCACAGTGATATTATGTTTTATATTGTATATTCATTTCCTTTAAAAATGAAAAGGTTGCACGGACTCGAGAGTTTTATAAAGACATTGGAGTTGAATCAATGAAAACATGTAGTCATGTATTAATTTATAATTACAACATTATACACATGCACACATGCACATAGCCACACCCCTTCTCTGTTCTCTGTAGACCCATGTCAGAATTCTCCAGAACATTTGCCAGCAAGCACTGATTTTGGGCAGGTAGGAGGCAGGGCCCCACATGATGTTTTAGGGGGTCTTGTTTGAATGGGGAACCCAGGTTTCTTGGGAGTAGGAGGATAATTAAGCTTTGTTTGGCATTGACATTTTTCAAAGCTGTGTTTTGTTTGCTAGACGGTTTGCGTCTAGCAAAGAACACACATGCTAAAGCATGTGTTTGTGCAGGCACACGGCCACTTGGGTAGATGTACCCAGAACTGCAACTCTTGACTGCATTTGCACAGACAACCCATGGCTGTCTGTGGGTGCCAGCAGAGATGGACCCTGAGTCGGGGACAGACACAGCCAGTCACTCAGTCACGTGCTGGTCAGGATATCAAGTGTGGACCCCCCACCCCTGTCCCTTCATAGGGCCCAGAGGCCCTGAGTAGAATGGGGGCCGATGGCACCTGTCTGGGCCGGAAATCATGATTTGGTGGGTTTGGGTCCTTTAGGATGACAGTCAGCACACCTGCCCTGTGCCCAGGGGTGACACTGTCCCTGGGACTGTTCACCTCATAAATGTCCTTAAAAACAGTCTGCAGCAAAGATAACCACTTCTGTCACAGAAGAAAGTCAGGCCACACCCCACTACCTGAATGAGCCCAACACCTTGATCCACAGGGTTCTTACACTCTCCACCAACCCCACAATGCAACCCCTATGAGTTTGACCCCAGAGTTGCTGTGCTGGTCCTGGGGTCTCTTAGGGTGCTCAGTGTGCTCCCGGCTGAGCACTCAGCACCCCTGCCCACATACCCTGTGTATGCCACCCTCCTGTTGTGTGCTTACCTCTGCTCTCCGCAGGGGGAACAATAGAATGTTCTGGTGCAGGTTTTGGGTGGATATGACATTTATTTTTGCTGTGACAGACCCAGCTGAAGGATGCTTGACAGTGGACTGTGCCTGTGTTTGGCTCCAGGATTGTTCAAAGTGTCTCCCCAGTGAAACATCTGCTAAAGGGGGGTACAAGGGGTGGGAGAAGACGGTGAGAGGCATGCCCCCATCACTGTGTCCCCAGCCCCACCCTTGGCATTGCTGACCTCCACAGCTCAGTCATTCTGGTGGCAACAGGGTGATAACCTTGCCGTTGATTAAGTTCTATCTATGGTGGTGAGTGTGACCTCTAATGTCCTTACTCTCAGCCAGGAGAGTTCCTTTCATAGACTGGTGGCCTATTTTTAAAGGTAAATCATTTGTCCCTTTCTTCAGTTTCTAGGAGTTTCTTGTATTTTTTTGTTCTGTTTTGTCCATTGAGGCATTTTATTTACATGTATGTTTTACATCCCTAGAAAAAGAATCCCAGGATTTCCCGCCTTGTGTGTTTTTGTCTTGCTTCTTCGTGTTCCATGATGCCAGCTGAGGTTGTCAGTACAATGAAACCAAAGTGGCGAGATGGGAGCAGATTATTCTGCCATATTTCTAGATCTTTGAGTTGCACATCAAATCTGGCGCTGATCACTCCACACTTGTTTAACCTTCCTGCAAGGTTCACAACACTTTTCCCAGCTCTGTGGTCATCGATGATTTCATATTCGCCAATGTAACCATGCTTCATCATCACAGTCGGAAACCGGACGATAACTTTGGAGCACGGCCTAATAAGAACCTGGCATTTGCCTCTCTTCAGCATTGTTGATGCTCTTCAGAGCATCGGCCAGGACATTCATGTGCACCATTAATGCAGCAAATGAAAAGATGGTGAAAAGAGTTCTTGTATATTCTGAGCATAAATTGTTTGCTAGGTTAAGTCATTGTGCTGGTATGCTCCCAGTCTGTGGCTGGTCCTTTTACTCTTGAAATACTATCTTTTGACTAACTGAAGTTTTAAATTTAAAATGGTCCAAATATATGTGATAAGCTATCACTACCTGTTGTCAGGTTGAAGATCACCTCCTTCCTTTTAGAAGGCTTAAGGACTAAAATATACTTTAATGTATAGGTTTTTCAATTTCAATTCTGTGTAGGTATGAGGTGTGAGTCAAGGTGCATCTTTCCATATTGGTACGCTTCTAATTGATCCCGTTCCATTCAGAGAGAAGCTCAGTCTCCCTCACAGCCTCCAATGCATCTGCTGTAACTGCGCTTCTGTGAGAGTGGGCATGCCCACCCCCCCAACCTCTCTTTGATAGTTATGGTCTGTTCTCTTGTAACTCAATGGCGCACAATTGCAATGCCTGTGTTTGCAGGACTCTTGGTATCTTGATAGGGTAAGCCTGACTTTATCCGGAAGAAAAGAGCGGTGGCTTCAGCTCTCCTTCTCTGAGGATGCTGGCTGAGGTGTGATCGAGTCCAAGTGCTTCCCACAAAAACGGATGTAGAGGAGATCCGCAGGCACGCCTGAGCTTCCTGCTGGTATCTGTGGGACCCAGGGACACCTGGACACCTCGGGCCAGAACTAAAAGTGATGGGGGCACCCATGTCCGGGTTGGTAACTGAGGTAAAGGTACAGGGCCTTCCCCTCTTGGATGGACATGCGGCGCCCCCTTCCTCTTCTTCCTCTTCCTCCTCCACGCAGAGTGAAGTGCCTGACCCACAGCCTCAGTCTGATGTGACCACGGCATCAGCCCCGGTGACTCTCACTGGGCCTTGAAGCTGAAGATGAGGGGCTCAATCAATGGACTGGCACCCCTCTGCTGACAGCTGGCTACAGTCATGCTGGACAGTAGAACATGGCCAGGGAATCACAGCCCAACTTGGCCACGCCCAGCACATCAGCCAGTCCTTTCCCTAGAATACAGAAGCCCATGTTCTTGGACTGGCCATCTGGTCTGGTGGCAGAGGGGCAGGAGAAAAACAGGTCAAGCCTTGTGCCTCTGCTTTGCAGCCCAGACATAGGCTCTGGCTGGCCTTCCCTGCGCACTGTGAGATGCAGGTTTACCAGCAGCTGCCTGGGCAGTGGGACAGAGCTCAGGCCACAGGTGCACTCTGCCAACTTCCAGCTTGGGGGCTGGGCTCTTCCCCAGGCAATGCCTTCTTTCCCTCATCTTTCCCCTTATGTCTGATCCCCCTCCCCAAATTTAAACCCCTTGTTTTAATCCTTGAATTCCAGTTTGTGGATAACAACACATGTTTTCTTAATCAGATCTGCTTGGGATTCTCAGTATTGTCTCTGAAAACCAGTTTTACTCCCCTCCCCCGGTCCCACCTCAGCTATGCCTCTTGGGAGGACAACTGAGACCTTGTCACTCCAAGATTGGGGGTGGCAACATGTAAGGAGAAGACTTTGGTCACATCAGACCTTCTGCAAAAATCTAGTGAAAATCAAGCAGTATTCTTTAAATTTAGATGATAAGAAAAATATTTTTAGGTAAAGTTCACTGATATTATAATTCTGACTTAGGATTTTTATCTTTGATATTGTTTGCTTATTGTCAAAAGACTATAATAACTTTCTGTCCTTTCTTATACTTTACAGTTCAAGTCTTGTTCTAGCAGATCCTGTTCTAATCTGTTCATAGGCAAAAATCCCATTTTCCTCATGTTTTCCTAGTCTCGACAAAGGACCACCATCAGATTCTGTTTAAGGAAAAAATATTAAATTACTTTGAATTTTCTAGTAAACTAAAAACACTTACTGGTTGGTTAAAAAAAACAAAAAAACCCTGAAAACCTAAATTGCTTATTGGACTTGTGAAACACAAATACACTAGGATCATAATTTCTTAAAATCAGTGGCACAGTCAACATTTCAGATGAGGAGCAAGAGCCCACGGTGTCTGTTTATCATTGTGTTTTCAATCCCAGAAGTCTATTGTATCAGAATTATGTATAACAGCCATATAAATTCTGATAGCACAAACACTAACCCAAAATTTGAGATCACACTCTACAATTTTGTTAATCAAGAACTAGTTCAAAATTGAATGACTCCATCTAAAACATGCATGTCCACTAAAGTTGCACTGTTGGGTGTTAATTTTATAAATGTTATAAAGTGGTACTTCTATGTGCTAATGTGTCCTAATAAGAATTGACTGTGATGCCAGCAAGGCTGACCTGGTCATCAGGCATCCACAGAGTCACATTTACGCCTGGTGTTTATACCTGGACATCTCTTGGTAGGTGTTTTCCCAAGAAGAGAAATCAACATATTTCTTCTCCTGGGAGGACATTTGTTCTATCCAGCAGACTCCAGGCTAACTCCTCCTATCCTCCTCAGCCATGGTTCAGGATGTAAGGTAGCATGGAAAGCCAAGTGACAAAGGTCAAAGTGGCAAAGGTCAATTGCCCTGGCCTCACCTGTGTAAGGAGGTATGTTCGGGTTATTTCCTCTGTACCATCATAAATAAGTTAAAAATTTCATCCATATGGAAAACTAATGCTGCAACTGGCTGAGTTAACTGAAAACAACCTAATCCCATTAGCACAGCAAGCCCTGGCCTGCTCCAAGAGCCTTTATGCGCAGCCTGGGAAACTAAGCACTATTACAAAAATCTGTATAAGTTTATTTAATCCCATAACAAAACTTCTCTCATATCAAGAGGCTAGAATCATAGTCTTTGCCTTCAAAGAACTCTGAAGGCACCTGATAAAGTTGTTCTCCTTGTAAAAACAGCCTGGCCAATTTGGGTAAATTCAAGCTTCTCAGGACACATGTCATGGGGAGAAATGGCCCCCTTTCAGCATAAATGTGAAGCGATCAGCATGCTCCAAGATGGAGGCTCTCAGAACCCAGCATTCAGGTGGGACTGGTGCATTCTGGCTATTCTGAAATTGTCTGCATAGCTGCATCAACATTGCCTGTTGTTCCACACTGTGCTGTTAAGTCTTTGACTACTCACAGAAATCACTGATGATCACTCTTAGTCTCAGGGTTTAATGTCTTTTGTTTCCAAAAAGCTCCTCTCTGGGCTGTGTGATGAGCTATAGCAATGAGAAATTGCTCCTTTTTATGAGCACACTGAAACATTTGCTTTTTCTCATTCAAAGTATAAGAACTTTGTTGAGCATGTTGGTCCTTCTTTGGCCATGTGGCCGCTGCTTGGGACAAGCCTCTTCCTTTGTCATAAGAGACCAGGATGGCTGGGAGCTGGGATACCCTCTGGGGTGCTCAGATCTCAGACCCAGAAAAAGAGAGAAGGGGAGAAGGGGGGGAGAGAGAGAGAGGGAGGGACGGAGGGAGGGAGGGAGGGAGGGAGAATGGGAAGGAGAATGAAAGGGAGAGGGAGAGAGAAAGGATGCCTTCAGCTTCAGGTCCTGGGTCTAGCAGGAAGGAGGGGTGTCACCTCTGGGGAACCCTGGGGGTTCCAGTCCATGTGGGGACCTCAGACTAAGGGAGAGGAGGGACCCAGCACACAGGTGTCTCTGACCATGTGGCTGCTGTTGAGGCACCCCTGAGATGGGCCTGGTTCCCAGCCTGAGAGGCAGGCCACACTGGCTGATCTGGGGGCCCCTGTCAAGCTGACCCTACAAATAGGTGTAATTATGTGCAGAACTGGACAGTTTGCTGAGACCAGGCTCCTCTCCGGAACAGATTTCACCATTATCTCACTGGCAGGCAGAGGGAGGATGAGGAAGACTACGTTTCAGCAGCTTTTCAGTGTAGACTTCTGGTCTTCAGCCTGCAAACAAGACTACTGCTGGTAATAGATATCTAACGGCTTTGCATAAGTTTGCTGCCAACAAGCTGTGACTCCTGGCAGACAGCCCTTTGTCAGCTCCTCACCTGTAGGTCAGGGGTGCCTGAGAGTGTTAGAGTCCTCAGCTTGAGACTGGGGGAGGCACCTCTGCTATTCCCCCAACACCCATTCTACCCCATGGGAAAAATAACACCTTGGGTTCATTCTATTTGGGTAAAACCTGCCCACTAGGGTAATGGACTATAACTTCTACCTCTGGCTCAGTGTTAGAACCACTTCTCCCACCAGAGGCCCTGTGGCTCCACGCAGCAACCTTGATCTGGACACACTAGCCCCTGACCAAGCAGGGGTCATCCCAGGCTCACCCCGTGGGACTTGGGGCCCATATCCCAACACCTCAGCACTGTAGAGAGCCTGTAGGTGTCACCCTCACAAAGGTCAGGTTCGATTTCAAACAGCTCCTTTGCAGGGCACAGGTACCAGACCTGGCTCCTCTTGGTCAAGCAGTGTCCCTAACAGCTCTCAACAGCTTTGCTGCCCTTCTGATGGGTGACTAGCTCAGCTGGGTCCTCTTGGCCAGGTGGCACCTGCACAAGCTACAGCTAAATCCCAGTCATCATTACCAGATGTCACCCCTTTAAACAACTGGTTAAATTATTGGGAGAAAAGTGGGGAGTTAATAAGAAGGTGCTCATTACTTCCCACTTTGCTCTTGTAATGGGAGCCTCTCTCTGCAGCCTGATTCACCGGTTCTGTAACTTCTGCATTTACTTGCTGTCACCTGAAAGACAAAGGAAGTCTCTCCCCTGGGGTGACGGGATCTCCATGGGGCTTTCTCCTGGTACCCCTTCCTGGACATTCCGGCCTCTGTATGTCTCCACCTTGTGCAAAATAAGCTTCCACTCCATGACAATGATTCCCACTCTGCCGATGCTGCCTCTCTGCTCACCTATGCCTGAGTGGACCCTGCCCTTACTCCCCTTTTCTTAATATACCCATCCATTTGGAGTTTCCCTTTCACCTGCCTGTGTCTGCAAATGTCCTGGCTCCTCAGACTCACCTGGCACTGAGAGGGAGCCTGTAGGGATGGCTCTCCCACCCCCAACCTCCCACATCTACTATCCACTACCCACCCCAGTACCCAGACATGACCTTTCCAGCTCACAGTGTCTGCATCACACCAGAATGCCCTATGGGTCACTATGGGTCAGTAGCCACGCGTGGGTGCTGCGCACTCCCCACCCACTTGCCCTGGACTCACCAGCTTCACCATGCCTGGGTTGTCACCTCTGGGCACACGTGGCCAGAATCCTTCGATGAGACATGCATGGAGTGGAGGGCACTCCAGGCTGAGTGGGTGCTCATGGCGCCAGGGCTGTTCTCTGCTGGGAGGCCTGGGTGGTACCTCCTCACTCCACCCATGCTCTGGGACACTGGGTGAGCAGAGTGGGAACTTTTAAGCAATCCCAAGAGAGAATCAGGAATGATGCTGGCCCAGAACTCTGGTGCCAGGTGTCCGGCATGAGGGCAGCAGCTGACCTCAGGAAGCAGGTGCACAGAGCTAAGCTTCAAGGGTCAACAGCTGGTGACAGGGCATGAGGGCGGTGCAGGGTCTGAGCCTATTAATTGGGAGCCTGGGGATAAGCCATCATCCATCAGCTGAGCCCAGTGGGAAAAGGTTCATTCAGTGTTTGCACATCAAGGTGGAGGAGACCCTGTGTAACCCTGAGAAAGACCCGGGAGCCCAGATGCACTGCCCGGCAGGAAGCCAGCCAAGAAGTCATATTCACCAAAACACCAGGCTTGTAATTGAAACATAAATTATTAAACTTAACTGCACTCCTTTCTAAGTTTGTGACTTCTGTTGTGTTGCTGGAACACACGGAAATGTCCAGTAAATCATCATCTTTCCCAAGAATCTGTGCACATGTCCACATCTACCTTTGGGGTCCTGATTGCCAGGTCAGAGGGTGGCTGTGGCCTTGATGGTGGGCAGAGTAGGTGGACAGAGAAGAACCGGCCAACTTTCTCTGCCAACCCACGCACAGCTCAGCATTCATCAGAACGCTGCAGTATTTCAGGAAGTTCCTGAGCTGCGTTATTTCCAGAGAGTGTGGCTCATTGGCTCCCAGCTCTGCTCTGTCCTATCTGTGTCCCTGGATGCAGAAGTCAGCTGTGTAGGGCAGCCCTCCTTGCTGCACTGGTGCCCCCATACCACCTGGGGCTTTGGACCTGACACTACCCTGATCTCCAGTACATGGGCTGGGTGAGAGAGCTAAGTTCCTGTTTGCATCCCTAGGGTCCAAGTTTCCATGTACATGGCAGCCATGGTCTGCAGATGTGCAGGGAAGAATCCCAGGTCTGTGGCTGCTGGTGCTAGGCAGAGGGGGAGGATGGCGTGGCATCACATGGAGGCTGGGCCATGGTGGCCTGCACCTGTTGGAGTGACTGAGCCGTGACGGTCCAAGTTTTCCTTAGTTTTAAATCTTCTTCATCATTAAAGTCCAGAATAATTCTCCCATATGAAAAATAAAGAATTTGGTCAACATCAATATTTCCCAGAGAATTGAGAGACAATTTAAGAGGAAGTGGGGATTGGAAAATCCATAAATTAATTTGGGGGCTGAATCTTGAAACATGTAGAATTTACTTGATCAAAGAAAAGACAGTTTTCCTTGTTTCTGGCACCCTTTGTGGACATAAAAACATCTCTTTCTTCAGTGAATGGGTAGTGAACGAAGTAAGAGACCCATGATTTTCAAGACGGGCACCTGAGGTGATGGATGGGGGACCTGGAAGGCCTCCTTCAGGGCATCTTTTTGGTGGTACCAAGGGGTATGAGAGAGAGGGCAGCTTGCAGAATTCCAGAAAGATTCCCTGATAAGTCACTGGCGCCTGAGTGCTGAGCTGAAGAGTTTCTACCATGCTGTATGTCAGTTCATTCTTGTTTATCCTGTATTAAAACAGAATTTTAATGTGTAGGCTGTAGGCTGCAGAAATGGGGACTGGGCTTCAAGCATTTCTAGGGGTCAAAGTTCAACCTCACCGCAGTGACCAAAGCAGAGCCACGTGTTCTGCAGGTTGGTGACTGGGTGGCAACCGCCCACTCTGGGAGACACCTGTCTGAACCCCATCCCAGAACAATCCCCTTTCAGGGGACCCCAAGGGGCTAGTGAAAGGGCAGGTATGACTCTTGCCAGGAAGACCCCCAAGGCCGAGCCAAGTCAGTGCTGCCTTGGGTGTCGGAACAAATCTTGGCTCTTGAGGGCATCTGCCATGTTGAGTGCTGGCCATCAGGGGCTGAGTCAGCCTGGAGGTCAGCCCAGAGGAAGTGGCAGTGCCTGGTTTTACTGACTAGGATGGAACTGGGTGTGGGGGCCCGCAGGGCTATCTGAGGGACAAGTCACCCCTTGGTGGACACAGTTTCTGCAGAGACAGTCACCCTGTAGGGTGACCAGCTGGATGCACAGTGCCCAGCTGTGTGGAAGAGGAAGAAAACAGGAAGTGGAGGATGAGTCTAGCCCTATGGCCATACCAGGATGCCCAGCAGCAGGTCCCCCAGCATCCTGGAGCTATGGCCCTGCCTGTACCCAGGGCCTGAAAGGGGTTTCTGTTGACAGGGCTCCTGGATCATGTCACAGAAATGGGGTGGCTGGTGCCTTGGCTGCTCAGTATCTGGCCAGCTCCAGCCCCTCCTCCTATGGTGCTCACTGACCCTCTGATGCCACAGGTCAGGTCACCCCATGGGTCTCACCTGGCCTCCAGGTCAACCACAAGACCCACTCCCCCAGCAGAGTCACAGCCCCCTTCCTGACCTGAGCCCCCTGGGCCCTGGTCTTGGCTCTGTCCCCTGAAGTCCACCTAGTAGAACAACTTCTTGGCCTCAGCTTCCCCTCTGATGGGGTTGGGATGCTCACCCCAGGGACACCCTGCCCGGTGACTGGGAGTATGTACAGAGTGGTGGCCTGAGATCATGGGGGCCATGTCTCCCTGTAGGGCCTGTTCCCAGAGATTTCTAGGGCATCCCAGTGTTCGATCCAATAGCAGTTTCAGGGGAAATATGCAGTTCCTGTAAATGCCTGCTTCAGGTGGGGAATTGTCTATTTCCTCGAAGAAGCTGTCTGTCTGGAGAGCATCCGGCCATGCGGTGGACATTCAAGGAACGAGGAGAGGGGGAGCAGAGACTCAGCTCACCTGCTAGCTGACAACAGGACCCTGAGTGTAAAACACGTCTTGGGGGGCATGAGCTGGTCTGGGAGTCTCCTGAGGGACACTCCCCGCCCTGCCCCACTTCTTGGGTCAACACGAATTGTGCCTGAAGCAACCACGTGCAGACACCCCAAATCTCAGGGCCTGTTCAAGACAGGCAAAGTGCCCTCTGTGGATTTCTCCTGATGCTGCTGTGGTCCCCAAGGCCAGAGTGCAGTCAGGGGCTGTCACTGTATTCCCACTGAGCCCTGCACCTGCCTTCGTGTGTTTCTGTACCAAACCACTGCTATGCACAGGGGGCCAAATCAGTCCCAGGGCTCCATTGCCCTGGGGTGACCAGTGTCCCAAGGGCGGCAGAGTCTTAGCTCACCAGGTAAGCCCACAAGCTGGTGGGGAAGGAGGTAAGCACACTTAGCGGATAGATACCTCCTATTCTTTTTTACAACTGAAATTTTATTATCAACCCCCCCCCCCCATCTCCCTGTCCCTGTCCCAGGAACATGTCTAAAGTTTTCTACATGGCCTACAGCCCCAGTGCCCATCCTCATGCGCATCGGCTGCTGCTCACCGGCAGCTCAGGTGAGCTCACCTTTGGGATCTAGGCGGACTACCCCATGACTCCCACCTCCGGCCATCTAGGACTCCTTGGTGCCCAGCCCCTGACAACAACCCCTGGGGTCTGACTCAAAGCTATTTGCGCTGCTGGCATGTCAGTGTAATTAAGGAAGTGGGTCACCGCACGGCTGCAGGCTGTCAGGTCAGGGGGCCCAGGAGAACTAAAATAGGTTGAAAATTGGAACTGAAAGAAAAATGGAAGAAACAAAAATCTTTCTGCTGTAATGTCATGTGACTGGATGCTGGCCTACACTGGCTGGCCCTGGCTCGAGGGTTTTCTGACAGCTTCATGCTGACTGTGCTGGCCGGGACAGAGAAGCAGAATGCTGGAGGTCCCTCCTCTTCCCTTTGCCTGGGTGTTCGTGACAACTTGAAGGACAAAGCAGGGACAAGAGACTCGGCTGGAAAGACAGAGGCAGGAAGGTGGGGAAATCAGATGCAGCTGGAAAACCCAACACCTGTGAGTCTTCTGTTCAGTTCATGGTCTTAGGAGCTTTCCCTCCTCCCCTTCCCTTCTCTCCCTCCCCCCCTCCTTTCTCCCTTTCCTCTTCCCTTCCTTTCTCCCCTGCTGCCTTACCTCCTTTCCCCTCCTTTTTCCTCTCCATCCTTCCCCTCGTTCCACTCTCCTCTCTTTCTTCCCCTACCTCATCCCTTCCTGCCTCATCTCCTCCCCCACCTCTTTCCTTCCCTCCGTGTCCCCTCCTCTTTCCCCTCTTTCTCC